>CDFN01058592.1:2183-12685 GCA_000826445.1 Acanthamoeba quina | reverse complement strand
GGGGAGAGCACACCTTCGGTTAGCCAGCTGAGCTGCGTCCGATATCGTTGTTGTGCTGTTTCCGCGAGGTCGGACTCCATGCTGGCCACCGTCTTCTCCCTTAGCCGTGTGAGAATGCCTTCGGACAGCAGCGCGTTGTACGGCACAACTGGGCTGAGCCCAAATATCTCACCTACGGAGCGCAGGGGGTGAATGCAACGGTGAGCACGGTGATAACGTGAGGTAAAGTGCCAGAGAGATTGACTTGTACCTTCCTCCATCAGGAAGTAGATCGTGAAACAGTCCCACCCCAGCCGCGAGGAGCCAAAAGAAAAGTCGACGGCAGTGAAGTCGAACTCGTCCTGGTACGGATAGAGCTCGTACAAGCGCAGGGCTTGCTCAGGCGCGTCGAAGTCGGACGCCAAGTCATAGATTCTACGCGGGATGGTGTGGTCGTGTGCCACGGTCAGCGAATGCTGCATTCTCATACAGCGAGCGGGCAAAGGCTGAGAGTGAGCAAGAACAAACCTGAGCGTGTTGTCCGAGGCAAGAATGGCAAGGTGGTTATCGCTCAGTGGGTGCCAGGCTGCCTTGTGCACGGCAAGACGCGGGTTGGTGGTATGGAGGAAGCTTCCGATATTGTGCGTCCTGCAGCAGAGCGGGCATGAGATGGGAGGGCTTGATCATGAGGGAGGCAGGGTGGTCGGTACCGGCACTCAATCTCACCGGACCGGTTCTCCTCCCTGAAGAACTCTCGTCTGGTGTGGTCTGAGATCTCGATAACGGCACACCTGTACTGGCCCACCGCGCACAGGAAGTTGGACTTCTCGTTGAAGAGCAGCTCGCGAATGGGAAACTCGATGGGCGGCTTGCAGCGGATCGTCTGCACAAAACGGATCGTCAGATTCAAGCAGATTGGAGAGAAGAGTAGATGAAATCGGCACCTGGTACGATTCGTCTGCACCCTCCGATCTGATTCGCTTGAGATTGATCACACTAATCGAGCTGCCGCCGTCCTCCGGGTTGTGAAAGAAGAGCTGCTGGAAGGAGTCCAGCGCGAGCACATTGCGGACGAGATTGCTCTTCTCGCCGCTGGCAGATCGCTGCGCCTCCTTCCACACGCCATGATTCTCCAACGCTGAAAGAAAGGCCGAGCCTGCCATCATTGAAATGATTTAATTGATGGAAATGGTAACCAATTCCACGATGAAACAAGAAGCATGCCTAAGCAGTGTCGGCCAGTACCAGAGAGTTGCTTCTGCATTGTTGACGTGCAGTAGGGTCGCTCCGTGGGCGGCAATCGATCTTAAATTTGAGAGAGGGCAACTGTGTTTTCTTTTTGTCCTTCCTTCTTCTCAGGGCAAAAGCGCGGGAAAAGGAGGGAAACGCAACATCTGCCAAATGGAAGTGAACCAAGCAAACAAGAGCCGATTAGACCGGCACTTTGCCGCAGCGAGGGGAAGGCGTGGAGCGGAAGATGGCAGCAGCGAGCATGGCGGCAATGCGCAGGTAAACGAATTCTGGACTCGATTTAATTCAACCAAGAATGAATACGGTCTGATGGCGAAAGAAGATCCGAAGCCTCCAAGCGAAGACCTCTGCCTTGACCATTTGAAACGACTCGAGGGGTGTATAGAGACTGCCCAAAAGTTGCTCAACGAATCGACCTTCTTTCTCCCGTCCTACGATGTTAGATCAGCCCAGAACGTACCCGAACGCCCACTCCTTTGTCGAGGACTTTCTCACCTTCCTGTCCACCGATTGGCATAGACCATCAACGGCCTCACAGAAGAGCTAACCAAGCAGCGGGAGCTGAACCGACCGAAGAAGAAGTTTGCCTTCAAGTCGCGCCAAGCTGCTCCGAAGCAGGCGGCACCCCAAGTATCGGCTGCAGCACCCGAACAAGAAGCCGCAGTACCTACCCTTTCTTTGGCCATTGTGCAAGAGCGGCAACTAATGAAAGCGCTCACACGCACAAGGCGGCCGTGCATATCGTCGTCGAAGAGGAGGGATTCAAGGACCTCCACGGCCAGGTGCTGCTCAGGGAAGCTTCACAGAGACAGGGCGACATGGCCGACTTCTCGCTATCTAACCTCACGGACTGCACCGTGTACATTTGCACTCCGCTGCGCGCTATCAGGTACGCGTCATCGCCATCTGCTTTTGTCACGGCAGCGCCCTGACAGGTTTGCGCGTGCGTAGGATGTACAACCTGAAGAGCTGCAGCGTGTTCGTCGGACCGGTAGCAGGTTCCGCCCTCCTGTACGATTGTCAAGGGTGCTCCTTTTCCATCGCCTCCCAGCAGGTGCGACTTTCAATTGACGTCTTTGTGCACTCGAGGCGAGAATCTTAACGCGTCCTGTGCTCCATCCCTCGTAGCTGCGCGTGCACAACACCACCGACAGTGACTTCTACCTCCTGGCGAGAAGCAAGCCAATCATCGAGAATTGCGATCGAGTGCGATTCGCGCCATACAACTTCAGCTACGCACAACTTGAGGAGCAATTGGCGGTACCTAGGCTTCTTACGACCTACGTTGGTCATACCCATGCTCACAACGCACTCACACTACATCAGGAGTCGCTGGATGTCCCAACCAACTTCTGGAACAGTGTCGAAGACTTCAACTGGCCTCGGCTAGGTGAAGTAAGCCCCTACTGGTCCATACTACCGGAGGAAGAACGAAGGGCAACAGTTACCCCTCCTTCCCCACCCTCTTCCGCTGTTTGAATGTGACGCAGTCAATATACTCACTTCAATGGGCGATTCCGTATTGGCCTTGTGTAATGTGCCTTTGTTCTCGCGAGCAACGTCAGCACAACCGCGGGTACCACCCACCCAAAGTCCAGGACTTGGGCCAGAGCGGGAGACCGCAGCGATAGAGGAAGCCGCGCACAGTCTTCCGGCTCGGCTCCGTGTCCATGTCGCCTGTCTTGACCGGAACCTGCACACCGCACTGGCCAGCGAAGGGCATGAACCACCACCATCCATCGTCGCGCATTGCGGCGCAGACGTAGAAGACAGCTCCTGCACCGGTCGGGGTCAGTCACACCACCTTTTGGTGCGGAGTCTTTAAGGGAGGCCGCACCGATGAAGTAGACGATGTCGGCGTTGCGGTACATGTACTCAGTGGCGTAGCTTGCATGGTCCTCTTGTATCTTGGCGTTGTAGACCACATAGACGAGTGAGGCCGTGAGGGTACAGTTCCACGCGATGACATCAGGGTCATCAATCGTCCATCCTGGCCAGAGGAATTAGTCATCAAGCCAAGCAGCTTTCACGCTCCTTGGCTGAAACGCACCTCGGCCAGGAGTCCTCAGGTAGGTGATCCACCATGTCCCAACCCACCCGAAGGAGGCTACGCAGGAGATGACGGCGGCGGCAGTTTCGAGATCGTGAGTGAGTAGAGTGTTGTCGTCAAGATACGGGTTGTCACTCTCGGTGTCTTGTTTGTCGTAGTAGAAGGAGGAAGTGATGTAGAGGGCAGCCTCGACGATGTTGAAAAATTCAGGGATCATAATGATGTGCAGCCAAGGGATTCCGCGCCACGCCCACACGTACAGGAAGGCAGACACCAAGTGCACAAAGTTGAAACCTGCCGGAAAGAGGAGACACACACTGCGTTGGTGGCGACCAAACGGACTTCGTGAACTCTTGGAAGCGTACCTTGAAAGAGCCGGTTGATCTCTTTTGTTTCATAGTCCTCAGTACCAAAATCTGGAGGAAGAAGTGAGTGAACCGCCACTGACAAAGTGCAGTGCGGAGCAGTACCTATGATTAGAATGCCAATGGTGTAGCCCAGGTAAACGATATTCGCCAGCATATATCGGTTGGTCAACGAACTGAGGGCAGCGCTTTTGAACTTGCCGAGAGCGTACGCCACGCTCAGTTCGGGCGTGCTGTCGCTATCTTCCTTGTTGCCCCCCTTTCCTCCCTTCAACTCCATCTCGTGTTCGCTCATGCCGGGCAGCGTCGGATGTTAGCACTCAGTTCGCGCCTGACTCCTGCCACTTTGCCGCCAAGAGTGTCGATTCGTGGTCTAACCGAACCTAAACTGGAGTCGTTGCCTTTAGCACAACCTAAGATTGGAGGTTCTCTTTTCTGCGGCATTCCAGTCGCCTCTGGGCATTCTTTGAACACTTTTCGTTGAGTTCCCGTTGGGCGGGGCGCTGACGTGTTCGGCGCACAAAGCAAACGACTTCCATCCTGCCCCATCAATCAATCATCAACGCCACATCCTCCAAACAAAGCAATCACTTCATCCTCCTTCTTCGCCTTCACCTCGCCACCCCTCCATCTCTTCTCAGCACCATCGAATCGACATGCCGCAGCTGTTCGCCATCGCCATCCTCAAGCACAAGGGTCCCGAGACATCTCCCACCCTTCTGAGCACCGAGTACGAGCTCAGCTCGTTCAACTTCTTCAAACGCGGCACCGTCCAGGAGCTGGTGACCTTCTTCATAAGGCAGGTCGTGCAGCGCACGCGCCCTGGCGAGAAGAATGTCATCGATGAGGGCGATTACGTGTGCCATGCGTACGTCAGCGGGGAGAATCTGGCGGCAGCGGTCATCACCGACAAGTCGTACCCAACGCGGGTGGCTCTCTCCCTGTGCGCACTCTCGCTGTCCGAGTTCCGAAGCGCGAATGGAGACAAGTGGGTCAACTTCAACACCGACACCCAGATGGCGACGCCGTCGATCAAGGAGCTCCTCACGAAGTACCAGAAGCCAGACGAAGCCGACAACATCTCGCGCATTCAGAAGGAACTAGACGAGGTGAAGGAGATCCTGCACCATTCGATGGAAGATCTGCTGAATCGAGGGGAGAAGCTGGACAGCATCATCGAGCGAAGCGAAGATCTGAGCGCATCCAGCAAGCAATTTTTGTGGCAGGCCAAGAAGACGAACCAGTGCTGCTCCTACTACTAGGACGAAGACGCAATCGCATCGGTCCGTAAATTCATGTAAATTGGGAGGATGGAATATACGAGATCGGCGCGAATCAGCGGCTGTAAGTAAGCGGAACGATGTTTTGTCGTTTTATCTTTCATCTTTTGGCTCCTCATTTGCAGGATACGCGAGGTTCCCATCGCCACTTTTCTTCTGCAAAACAAAACTCAAAACACAAACAATCCAAGATGGAGGGAGCAACAGACAAGCTCCAGTATACCGGCGACCACTACGGTGGTGTTCTGATCGATGCCGACGCACTCCCTGGGGATCTCGTCGTGTTCGGACAGATGCTTGAGGGTATGCCTTGCACAAGATTTCAGTCTTGGCAAGATTGCAGTCGTCTAACGCTGCCGTAACAGCCTCCTTGGCACAGTGGCGAGAAGAAGAGAAGCGAGGGGTGTGGCTGAAGGTTCCCTCCGCCAAGGCGCACCTCATCTCCATCGCCGTCGAGGTATCGCACCACCGCCTAAACCAACTCAGTTCCGCGTCTGACTCGCCTTGTTGCCGCGAGGCCAGCTGGGCTTCGCATTCCACCACGCCGATCCGGCTTACGTGATGCTCACCCTGTGGCTGCCGAAGAAGACACCTTCCACGCTTCCCGGCTTTGCCTCGCACTACGTGGGGGTTCGTTCCCTTCCTTCCCGTCGCTTTGTGCGCGCCACACAGGGTTCACATGTGTTGGGCTGTGCGTGCACAGGTTGGCGGTGTTGTCATCAACGACAAGACGCAGGAGATATTGGTGGTAAAGGAGAGGAACGGACCCATCACCAAGATATGGAAGGTCCGTTTACAGCTGGCTGCCCTCCCCGCTGCTTCTCTCTTGAACTCGCTCACCCACTCCCATCTCTTTTGATCGAACTGTGCACAGTTCCCTGGCGGCATGCTCGAGTTGGGCGAGGAGATCAAGGACGGGGTGGTGCGCGAGGTGAAGGAAGAGACAGGCATCGATGCCGTACCCAACCTCCATATAGTGCCTCAACAGCTTCACACTCAACTAATCATGCCTTCTCCTCATCCAGAGGTTTGTGTCGCTTCTGTGCTTCCGAGAGAACACGCAAAGCTTTCATGGAAGGTAACGCGCAGCGCCGCGTCTCATGGACCTTGCACAGCTTCACCTCGCGAACCAGTATTGATCCGTCTTGTCGGTTCTGTTTTAGGTCCGATCTCTACTTCGTGTGCCGACTGGAGCCTCTAAGCTTCGACATCAAGAAGCAGGACAGCGAAATCGAAGAGTGCAAGTGGATGCCGGTACGACTGCTGCAGCTCTCTGCTGCAGAGCTAAGCTCAGATCCTCGTGTGCTGATCGCTTTACGTTTCAGATATCCGAGTTTGTTGGCTTGCCTTACTACAAGGGTACGCGCACGCCTCTTTGCCAAGTGCTGACGACGCTGTGCCGTCTTTCCATTCACCGGTGCGACGACAACACAAGGCCTGTACAAGAAGATCATCGATGTGGCGGCGAAGAGTGCCGGAGACGGCGGCTATCGCGGCCTGGCGGCGGAGAACTTGCCCATCGTCTTCCGCTCGGGCACCAACACCCTCTACCACGCCGCGGCCTCCCTCTAAAGTCGACCGCTTATCAGAGCCGGGCCGCGTCTTCTCTGTTTATGCGCTGCTGCTTGGGCTGCAGCGAGCGAGGATCGATCTCCCACGAATCACCTTCCTTCCGCAGCACCATAGGTTGCCACCTGACGCCATCAGGGGAGGGGGTGAGTGGTGCGCGGCGCGGTGGGTGCGCTCAGAGCCGTGTTACCTGTCGGGATCGGTGGCGATGGAGTGGTGGTAGCTGACGATCTCTATCTGGTGGGGCTTGAACTCGAGCACAACGAAGTTTCCGCCTGCACCAACAAGAAGGTGAGGGGTCGAACAGTGAATTGAAAGACAGGCAGGTTGGTTACCCAACGGTCCGCCAGCGTAATAGACGAGGAGGTCTTCGCGCCAGTGCTTGCGCAGCACCTCTGGGTCATCAATGATGGAGGTGGAGCCGATAAGTGTCACATACGCCTGCCAGTCCTTGGCGGTGTAGCTGAGGGCTGACGCTGGGTTCGCCCGCAGTTGGGCCACCTGGCACAGACCGAAAGAGTGAGCACTCACACAAAAGCCCTCCGCGGCGGTTGAACTGATGCGAAGACGGAGCACCTTGCGAGTGGAAGGGTTTGTGGAGATGTAGATTGCCCCGTAGTCGTTCGCCGGTGGGCCTGGATACACCAATCTGCAAAGATTTGGTGAATCTGCGCATTTAGAGGCGAACAACTGTGATTTTGTTCAGGAAACCTTGCTTGTGGTGCATGGGTGGCATCCGTGGTAATGAAGGTGGCATAGGTGGCTGCCTGCATCACTTCGCCTACTGCCTTAAGGGCCGCTTGCCTCTCCTCTGCCATGGGGTACCGTACGTTTCGCTCGAAAAGAAAGGAGGGAAATAGTGGGAACAACGTTGGCCAACCAACTGGGGTGGAGTCCCCGTTTCTTTGAGTTGGCGTTGACACTCCAACGGGGTTCATCACTTGCTTTCGCTGGATTCCTTGCCGTTGGGCTTATCGTTGATGGCGTCGAACCATGCGCAAAGTCGCTCGTGCGAGGGAACGAGCGTGGCGTACTTCTCGGGCGTGTAGACCACCAGCGTGGGCTTCGTCGACAGGATGCGTCGCGCCACACGCATCACATCCTCGATGGTCACCTGACCCATTCCACCCGCCCAAACGAACCGGTAAGCCGAGCGCCCCAGCCCAAAGGCTCAGAATAGACCGGAGTGGCAGGCACCTTTTCGATCAAATCGCTCAGCTCTTGAGCGGATTTGCGTTCGTCGTAAGAGAGAACCTGACGCCCGATGTCGTCGCACAACACCGCTCGCTGCTCCAAGTTCATGAAGATGCCTGCGAGTAGTGGCAGCCAGGTTCAGTACCACGCATGATGGGGAGCAAAATGGCGCCGTGGGCAAATGCGGGGCGAAAGGGGTGAATACCCGATCGGAGCTGGTTCTTGGCTCGGTCAAACTCCTCCTGTCCGATCGGCGCCGAGAAGCCGGTCAAGTCCACCAGTTCCACGCTCATGATGTGGAGCATGCTGCCGAGGTCCTTGTGCTGGACCGTCGAATAGATGCCGAAGAGCCCTGCACCATCATCATTGCCATCGATAAGAGACCATGGCCAATAGAGCTAGGGAAAAACGCGACACGGTGGCGCTTACCCGAATCCAGATAGAACGAGTTGAAGCACGAGGCAGAATCGACGAAGCCATAGTTGTTGAGCACACGGCGGTACAGGCGAGTGTACATGCCCTTGCCCGGACCTCCGGAACTGCAGGCCACACACCACACACACACGTTGAGTCCCTCAAAAACACGATACCCGACACTCACCCGCACGAGGTGGTGCGAGAATTACCTAAATGAGGACCCTCCGCCCAGCAGGCTCTGAAGCACGCATGTGGCGTACAGGTCAGGGTCGTTCAGCCCGGAACCCTGGAGAAAGAGTAGCAGCGACACACGCAAGAGAGGCGAGGCACGTGTTAGCTCCGGTTCACCCACCTTCTGGGCACGGCGTGTACGAATGGACAGAGCGATGGTTGTGGGTGAGGGGGGGGGGCGTACTTCGAATACGAGGGCAACGTGCGAGGGAGGTGGCTTGTCGGACTCTGCCTGCAACTCTTGAAGCCGTTTCTCGTTCTCGGGGCTCATGAACTCCACGTGCGCTCCGCTGTGGCCGAGCGAGAGGGGTGAGCAACGACCAAACGGAAGGCGGGACAAGGCGGGCTGTAAGGTACCCTTTGTACACGCTGGGGACGTGGAGAGGCTTGCCGCCGTCCGTGGCGGGAAGGCTGTCGAAGTGCTTGGCGCACAGCTTCACGAAGGAATCGTGCTCGACGCCGGCAGCGGCCACCACCACGCGCGGACCCACGTAGTAGGTCTTGACAAAGTTGTGGAGCTGCTCGCGCCCAATGTGCTCCAGGTTGCTCGGCGGGCACAAGTGGCTGAGCCCGAGGCCCTCCGGGCCGTAGGCAAGCTCGTGCAAGATCTCGGGTAGCCAGGAAGGCGGGTCGTGCACCATGTCCTCCAGCTCCCTGCCTATGGTTGTTGTTGAGAACGACGAGTCGCGGACAGGCGTGAGTGAAGGACCATTCACACACGGAGAGAGAGAGAGAGAGGAGGGCCGTAGTGGGACCCAAGGAGAGGCGAACGTTACCAACTGCGATCTTCTGTTCATGGAGGTCCTCCTCCAGAAGCAGCGGGTTGGTGACAGAGTCCGCGAGCACTTCGACCACCTCTTCCACGTCACCTGCGACACACGAGCAGAAGAGAAGACGAGAGAGAGAGAGAACCAGTGTGAGCACCCGCTGTGCCTGAGACACGGCGATAAGAGAGATAGAGAGCGGCGAGAAGAGAGGCAAGGCGCACCTCGCACAACTTCGGCAGTGTAGACCATGGCCTCGCGCGACGACGACGAGATAGCATTCACGCCCAAGGACTCGAGCTTCTGCACGATCTCTGCGCTCGTCCTGTTGGTCGTTGCCTACATAGTGCCCTGGCCAAGTCAGCAATGAGCGGCCTACGAACAACGGCGGGCTCCAAGCCTTTGCGTACCTTGAAGCCCATGCGCTGCAGGACGTGGGTGGTGCCGTTGGTCTCAAAAGTCTCGTTCCTCGATCCGGCATCGATGAACACACCCATCGCGGTGGCTTGGCCATAGGTCTCCTCGGTGGCCACGCGCACGCCGTTGCGTAAGGTGGTGATGCGGGTGGAGGGCGTTTTCAATTGCGAGACATGTGCGAGTGGGGCGGGCAAGTCGAGCAGTGGTGATTTCATGGATGGGCCGCGTTCAAGCTTGGGCTTGAGGGGGCGCACATCCGTGGCCGCAGTCGTGGCCCATCTCCGCTGAGCCGATGCTAAGAGGAGTGCCGATCCGCTGAAATTGAGGCTTCTGCGCAGATGGTTGGCCGATTCGAGTCCAACGAAGCGAGGAAGGCGCACTGGCCGCACATTGTGCAGTGATGCCTTCATGATGCTCTCAAGCCTTGGATGGATGAAACGCGGTTGTGAGATGGGCCTTCTGTCTTTTTCTTTTTCTTTTATTTCTCCGGAATACCAAGAAATGGCGGCTTGTGCGTGGCTGGCTCTCTTCTTGTGCGAGTTGTTGGAAGTTATTGCTGCCGGTGAAGCTCCACAACCTTTGAAGAAGGGGAGAGGAGTCAGAGAGGGATGCTGGAGGGAGTATGTGCAGAATAAGGTGAGATACCCCAAAGCCAATGTCGGCGTGAATGGTGTCGCAGGTGTTGATGAACGTGAACGGATAGGGCTTCGTATGAGGAGTGCAGTGGCAGCAGCTGGAGGCTGAGTAGAGTGGCTGAGTTAGACCAACAAGAGAAGGTGCGCTCGGGTGCGGCGAATGAAGGGAGAGCAGTCGACTGGTACCCTGGCAAAACTGGGTGTTGAGGAGAATACTGCTGGGCGGCTCGTCCACCTCAAAGACTCCTTCTTCCCTCACCTGGCACCTGCACGAACCCATGGTGTAGCCGATCGTGGCCTGCTCCGCCAGCCGCGTTAGGCGTTCGTGGAACGAACGGGATATGTATTTG
>CDFN01058578.1:2281-16503 GCA_000826445.1 Acanthamoeba quina | reverse complement strand
GGGGGGGGGGGCGAGAGGTGCCTTGGCCTGACGCCTGAGACTCGTGGCTACGTCAGTCGAGTCCACCGCACCGGAGAGGCGGGACCCTCGCCTGGCAAATGGGTTCCAGCTCTTGCGCTTCTCGTGGCGGTCATCCGATTCCTCCCCTCCACTTCCATCGTCGTGACTCATCTCCCAGTGAAGACTGACTTCTGCAAAGTCGCGTGGGAATTAGCGTCGCTCGGTGGAAGTGTTAAAAAAAGCGAATGTGGTCTCGCCTTGGTCGGCGTGGCTGCGAAGATGAGATGGTTGTTGTGGAATTTTGTACAATAAATGAAACGGAAAGCGCAAGAAATGCATTGATGGGGCGGGACAGAATGTGGAGTTGATCGCGGCGTCACAGCTTTGAGGCTGAGTGGCCAAACGAGAAGACCGAAGCAAGCGAGGACAAATTCGAATTAATTCGCGGTTAATTGGTCGGAGAGCGAAGAGAGGAAGCGACGGTGACGAGAATGGAGAAGTAGTAGAGGCGTAGTAAAAGGTGTGGCGCGCTGTGCGGTAGTTACCTAACTCAACGGGTTGGACCTCCCCTAGCCGATCTTGGGAAGCTTATATCTTGTTCTCCAAGTTACCGACGCGTAAGGCAGAACAAGAGGATGAGAGGATTAGCGAGAGAGAGGGTCCGTCTTTCCTGATCCCCCCTCGTCTTCTTCTCTTCTTCCAATTGACTTGTTCTCTCTACGGCGCCGCGTATATCGACTTCCTCTTTTCTCTGTCCTCCCGCTCTTGGTTTCCCCAACGGCGTGGGTTGGAACTCTACAAGTGTCGACACAATATTCGCTTTTAGGGATCTCATACCGAGCACGCATACCAACACGCGAAACTTCGGTCTGGCCTGTGGCCCAAGACAAGAAGAAGTGCCTCTTGCAACGTTCAAGTTGAAGAAGGAGAGGGAACACACGAACGAGCCTGGCCGTACCACTACTGCAGTCACTCTTGCTTGCTCGAGTTGAGTTGAGTTGCTTGTTTACTCCCAATTTATTTATACAAAAAGGATTGAAAAAAGGGAGCAAGCAAAGAAAGGGCACAAAAAATGACCAACCTTTGAAGAGAAGAGGACAGCTTGAAGAGACTTCACCTTCAGTGGATCCTGTACGAGGAGGAACGTAGCGATGATGACGATGACGATGAGACAGAGGACAAACAACGCCAAATGCACACACCAACCGGAGGAGGTGACGAACCTGGACTTGATGGTTTCAGCGAGAAGGAGGAACGCCTTGTTGACATTGTCGCCGTCCTTGGCGCTGGTCTCGAGAAAGAGCGCCTCCTTGTTCTTGGCGAACTCCTGAGCTCGCCGCGTGCTGTGTCAGGATTCGGCTCGTACGACAACAAGAGGAGGAGATGGCGATGGCGACATATATCTACCTTTGCCTTACGCTGGTCAACTGACCTGTCGTCATCCAGATCGCTCTTGTTACCCTGCAGATGCACGTAGCGTCAGATCCACCAACCAATTGACGCGAGCGATCCATTGATGTGAAGAGGAGGAGGAGTAGGAGAGCACGTACGACGATCATGAGGGCGGCATTTGGAGGGGCGTGCATCTCGACCTCCTTCAACCAGTATTCGTTGATTTGCGAGAAGCTCTGTGGACGTCAAGCGAGGGTGAGCACCAGACTATTACTCTCTTTGTGCGACGTAGCGCTAGAGGTCGCCGTAGCTCGATCTGTCTTGCTAACATACCTTGGGGTCCGTGATGTCGTAGACCACAATGACACCGTGGGCGCCGCGGAAGTACGTGTTCGTCACTGTCTTGAACCTGCACCACAAGAAGATGGAACACGAGCATTTTGTGAGCATGACGATTCACGCTTTCATCTTTCGCCCCTTCATCCAGGCACAGCGTGAGCTGATCCCTCTGTGGGTTGTGAGGAAATGGAGCACCTCTCCTGTCCGGCCGTGTCCTGTTCGATGCGCGCACACGAAGGAGAGCCGGAATCAGTGCGCGATGCTACGAGAGAAGGAAGAGGAGGGACCACAGTACCCACAGCTGCAGCTTGACCACTTTGTCGTCAATGTCCACCGTCCGGATCTGTGCAAGCCAAGCGCGACCAGCGGAGCGCGAAGGGTCAACGAGCGAGCTTGGGAAGGAGGCTACAAAGGTCGTTTGAGCACAAGCAAACAAACCTTGAAGTCAACGCCCACGGTAGTGCGGTAGGTGTCCATGAATTCGTTGTCCGCGAACCGTCCCAGAAGCGACGACTTACCGACTCCCTGGCTTCCTGCAGATGCCCATTTACAACAGATAAATTATTTATCATAATGAAAATGCAAGCCAACGCGATTGTGCCTGTGGGCGCAGTAGTACCGAGAAGTAGAATCTTGAACAGATAGTCGTATTCGGACGTGCTTTCGAATTGGGCGCTGGAGAAGCCCTTGCCATCGCGCAAGCCCTCGCTGCTGGCGTGGCTCAACTGCATGGGTGGCTCTTTCTTGATTCGTATGGGGTCCTCTTCCTCTCCGCCTCGATTGTATCCTTGGTTGCCTCCCCGTCCTCCATCTCCCCTGGCCTCGTTCCCTCCAGTTCCCCTATACTCGCCTCCGCCATTTCCTCCATTTCCACCCGATCCTCCGGCGTTTCCACCCCCAGACCCCGTCAGCTTCGAGCTATCACAACCCATCTTCAACGATCGTTCTCTGCCAACACAAGATTTGAGCTCGCCGCAGGCAACCACTGAAAAAGAAAACATAGAGAAAATATTTTCCTCTCGCTTCTGCGACCGCCTCCTTAATTGAAGAATGGGCGCCAACGCGTTCAGCAAGGAAGTGGGTGAAGAGGGGGGTAAATGTGGCCAACATAGTGGCCAAAAATGAGAGTTGGAGGAGGGAGACAAGAGGAAGAAGAGAGCAGCACTATGCTGGCTAGGCTGATGGTGACGATGGCGACGATGACGAAGGCGATGGCCATCGATCAGTCCTGGGCCGTGAGCGAGTCTCCAGAGGCGCTGGAGGAGGCGGGGACAAAGCGAGAGTCGAGGATGGACTCGACGATCGTCGTGAGCATGTTCGCGTCGGCGATGAAGTTGATGATGGGGGCGGGAGCCTGTTCGGCGATTCCTTGGGTGGATGGAGAGAGGCAGAGTAAAAAGGGATGAGGTGATGGGCAGAAGAAGAAGAAGCAGAGGAAGAGCGGTACATACCCTCTCGAGTGGTCGCGGCGATGCAGCCGTGGAAGGTGAGGCCCAAGCGAGCGGAAGTGTACAAGTTCAGGTGGCGAGAGGTGATCAACTGAGGCCACCGGTGGTGGAGAGCAGGCGTCAGGGAATCAGATCAACCAACAAAAAGAGGGCTGCTGTCAGTGTGCGGCGATGGTACCTCGACCACGTGCGCTCCTGGCCGTGCGGCGAAGAGGTTGATGAAGCCTGGAGGCCAACGTCAACGAATTAGCTTAGTGAGCGCATGCGTGCAAATGAAATCCGAAGATGTTGTGACGAGCACCTGCTCCATGAGGGCCCATGATGATGTCGGCCTCGCTGAAGAGCTTCATCCCATCCGTCGCGTTCATGTGAGCATGGTGCTCTATGAAGTTGATCTTCAGGTGGCCCGTTCGATAGTGGTCGTCCTCCTGGATGTCGACGTCCTCCTTGTCTTGCGTGGACAAACGCTGAAGCTTCGCCGGATAAGCGGCGGCGAGGTCGAGGATCGCCTTCTTGACCTCGTCGTAGTTGAGAATGATCCGTCCCTTCCACCCGTGGGGCTTTCGCACCATGAAGAGGATGTTCAATTCGATGTCCTCCTTGGGCAGGCTCACCTTCGCCGGATCGTCGATCGCCAGCACGCTTAGCCGCCGGTCCTCCGGCACCTCAAGGGCATTGAGCAGAGTCTGCGAGATCAACCGCGTCATGCCGATCGACGGCACGTCGTTGCGCTCTACGTATTGCGTGTAGTAGACCACATCGGCCTGCACCTTCGTGTTCCACAGCAGACGATCCCTGTTATGCATTTGCGATACGTGGGAGCGCAAACAAGTTTTAGGTCCGAATCAACGACGCAGAGAGCATCAGCATGGAAGGAAAAGCAAGAGACGTACTCGGATATGTTCAGGAATGCATAGAGGGACTTGATCAGAGGATTGGGGAACTGCCAGCCCAGGTGAATGTAGATGTGCTCGTTGGCCTGGACGTAGGGCAGAAGCGTGGACAAACGGAAGTATTCGCTCACCATCATGTGCCAGAACATGACCTGGTGAGTGTGCGAGATCACGACCACCTCCTTCACCTTCTTCCATTCTCCGTCCTTCGAGGTCTGTCGGGACACACAGTCAAAAGGATGAGTGGAGATGATGAAGAAGAACGCCGCGTTTGAAGTGATACCAGCGACCGCAAGCGCCTACCTGATTCTGTACTGTGGGGAAGTACTGATGGCGGAACTCGGTCAGGTTGAACGTGTCGGGCCACATGGAAATGAAGACGTCGTCGCCAAGCACGGAGCCAGCCTTCGTGACCCAGGCATCGTAGACCACGCCCACCGCCGGCGGGTGAACATTCTGGCCTCGTCGCAGGATCGTCACGTCATTGTACTGAACACGACGAGGAAGGGCAGCACGTAGCAGCGGACACGTTAGAGCAGTGCGCTTCGAGAGTACGTTCAAGAAGAGTCTGGACCGAAAAGCGCACCTCCTCTTTCTCAAAGGCCGCGACCAGAGGCTTCAGTACGACCTTCTTCGTTCGGTAGAGAGCGAGAGCAGGGCCGATCGAAGGGTAGAAGCGAGGAGGCTGGTAGAAGCGGTAGTAGCGGTCGAGCAGGTTGTAGGAGTCCATGTCCGCGCACATCGAGTTGAAAGCGGAGCATGGCAGCGTGTAAGACGACTTGGCCGCTGCAATCGGCATCAAAAGAGACGTAAGCATCTTCGTTGCGAAGTAGAGGGCATGCATCGTCGTACCACCCCAGAGTTGGTGAAGGTTGTAGTCGGAAGCGGGATGAAACTGCAGCAAGCACGGTTAGGCGCCTGACAGCCGACAATGCAAGAGACTTAAGAGAGTGAGCTAGCGCAGTACCGTGACCACTTTGACGGGCGACGTGGTGGCCTGAACGTTCTTTGTAAAAGGCCGATTGTGGTGCGAGGTGACGTTAGATTTCAAGTAAACGAATGAACGGATAGTCCCCGAGCTGACGGATCCTGAAGCGTCCGGGCAAAGGGGGGCGTACTCGTGTGGCCTTGTGGCGGGTGTATCTGGCCATGACCTCGTCATGCGTCTTCTTCAGCAAGGCGGGTGCTGTGGTTGTTGCGGGCTCTGCGGGAGCGCTGGCGCTGGCAGCTTTCGGAAGCGGTGTAGCCGGCGGTGCGGCTGACTTTTGAGGTGACGGCTTGGCTTCGACGACGTTGGGTGAGATGATTGAAGAGGATGTGGGCGGCGCTGACTCTCCTTCTGGCCCGGCTCTGAGCTGCGCGTCCAGGACGGCAGAGAGCGTGGTCGGATCTTCAGCAACAGGGCCGTGCGAGCTGAGCGTAGCGAGCCAGCCGAGGAACAAGAGCAGCATGAGGGCCAGAGCTCCCTGCCACCAGATGCGAGCGAGTGGTTGCATCTTTGGCGCTACGTGCAGAAAAGATGGCGGGCAAGATTTTAGCAAAAGATCAACGGGGTCGGAGCTAAAAGGGGTGGACAAGGACAGCAGACGAACCTTGAGGTGAAGGCAATCCAGTCAATACAGCAAGAGTTGGAAGAGATTGACTCTGTCTTCTTCTTTCCAAAGTGAAAAAGTGAGCACACACGTAGCGGCTTGCGGCCTGGTGACGCAGCAACCACCCAAAGGGCGGCCATAAAACTCGGGGCTTGGTGGGGACAAAAAATGCGAAGACTCAACAAAATTCTCTCTTTTATTGAGGGCTGGCGGCGAAGAGCACGCTACACATTGACGAGGGGGTAGGCGCTCATGAGGGGAATCGATCGGCCCTTCAGGCTCGCCGAAACGTCTGCGTGATGATCGTGGACGAAGGCGGCGACCTGATCGTGGAACCACCCGACGGAGGCGTCGGGCAGGCCGAACAGGGTCATCAGGGTGAGCATCTGCAGCCAGCGCTCGATGCCTCCGCGCTGATAGCGCTCCCAGCAGGCCTCCAGCGGGAAGGTGCGACCGCACACGCCCTTGGCGACCAGCCGAGCGTGGTAGTCGGCGAACAAGCGTCGCTCGTGCTTGCGGCGGAGCTCGGGCGAGGCGTTGCTGATCATGAACTGGGCCAGCTCGGTGAACGGGCAGGCCACGCCCACCTCGGGCCAATCCACCATGTGCACCTTGGATCCGATGCGCGCGCCGTCGCCTTCGACGTCTTCGGCGGTGCGCTCGCGCCCGGGCACCCAGAGAATGTTGGCCGCGTGGAAGTCGCCGTGGCACAGAGTGAAGGGCGTGGTGGGCTTGGTGACGTCGAAGCTGCGCTGGTAGGTCTCCCAGCTGGTGGCGGCCAGCGAGTCGTCCATGGCACGCACCACTTCGTCGCTCCACTTGACGCCCGTCTTGCCCTGCTCTATCGTGCGCTTGACTCCGAGCCACTTGTTGCGCATGCCGTCGATGGCCAGCTCCCACCGGGCGCGATCCCGGCCCTGAAGCCACTCGGCGGCCTTGAGCCACGAGTGCCCGAGCAGCGACTCGTCGCGCCAGAACGCGGCGTGCACGTCGGCCATCGCGGCGAACACCTGCTCGATCATCTGCAGGCCCACCGATTCGGTCTGGAGCTCGGCCGGGAAGCCCTTGACTGGACCCCAGCACTGATTGCCCAGAACGTGGCTGCCCAGGCGCGCGCCGGTGGTCGACAGGTCCTCCATCACCACCACGAAGTCGCCCGTGGTCCACGAGCCGTCGGCGTGGTACACCCGCGGCACCACCGACCGCACCTCCTGGCGCTCGGTGGCCGACCCGAAGGTGGCCAGGTTGGAGGCGAAGTTGCGATAGAAGTAGGCCTCGCGCGCGTTGCCCAGCAGGATCGACGTCAGACGCCGCGCGAAGACCGGCGTCAGGGTCTTGACCACCAGCGAGCGCGGACGGTCGATGTTGTCGACATTGTCGGCGCTGTCGTCGTCCCAGGTGAGGAGGAGCTTGAACATGGCGCCCATGAAGCCGCCGCCCAGGCCGTCGCCCGAGACCTCGACGTGCTGGAGCTTGCCCGCGGTGCCGAGGAAACTCTCCGCCCAGGCGATGAGCTCGGCGGTTGGCGGCAACGGGGCGGAGGGCGACGAGGCGGCCAGCGCGCTGGCGATGCGGTGTGGCATGGTGCCGGCCGCGCGCCACTGGCCCCAGCGGGCGCGGAGCCACGACCATCGGTAGAGGAAGGTGAAGCGCCAGGTGGCCGAGGCGCGGGAGGCGTAGACCGCCACCGCCGACACCACGGCGATGACGAACAGAAGGATGTACCCAAACATTGTGTGTGTGTGGTAAGAGGCGCAGGAGTATGGTGGTCCGGGACACCTGCGGCCCTTTTTCCTCCTGTGCTCTTCCCTTCTCTGGTGGTTTTCTCAGCTGCGTAATTAAGGACTTCGCTGAACGAGTATGTCGACAAATTCTCAAAGGGAAAGGACAAAAGAGAAAGAAGAACGGAAGGCAGAGATCTTGGTTTGCGGTTGGTCCTTTGGGGTTGTGCTGGGGTACATGAGCGGAATGTCCCATTTGGACTCTTGGCTGTTGGTGGGGCTAGAGGTCGGAGTAGTGGTTGTAGTCGTAGATGGTGAGGGTGGATCTCGTGCCCACGGCCAGCCTGTGGTCGACAAAGTGAAGGCACGCCACGGCGCTCTGCTGCGACAGCGTCGACAGGCACTTGCCCGAACCCATGTCCCACACCTGATCAAGTAGAGGAAGAAAGCGTGAGCACTCCCACCGAAGCCACCTTCACGGCTTGAGGCGGCGGAGAGGTCGTCACCTTGACGGTTTCGTCGGAGGACCCGGAGAGAACTTTGTTGGCGTCGAACTGGAGGCAACCCACGGGTCCTCCGTGCCCGGAGAACGTGCGCGTGCATGGCCGCGACACCTGCCGCATGTCCCACGCCTGCACACGGCGAAAAAGAAAACGAATGTGAGCACCGTGGACTCACCGTTGCATCGCGAGATGAATGGGAGACCTTGATGACTTTGTCGAGGGAAGCGGTGAGCAGCAGGTTGAGCGACTGGTCGTACTGCAGAGATGCGATGGAGGCGGCGTGGCCTGCACGTGCGGAAACAAGCAAACAAAAGCCGGTTTTTAGCGCGAATGAATGTCACATGGGCTCCGACAAGGCGACGAGGTACCGGTGATGGAGCCGACGCACTTGCCCGTTTCGATGTCCCACACCCGAGCCGACTGATCGGCGGAGCCCGTCACCAGGACGCCGTCCGCGAAATCCAAACACCAGATCGACCCGTTATGGCCTGTGAGCGTCGAGAGGTGCTCTCCACTCGCAGACGCCCAAATCCTGTATAGCGGCGTGGAGGGTGGGTGAGCGAGCGTGAGAATCGTGAGAACATTCTCGAGCTTGATCGGCGTGGTTGGCACTCGGTACCTGACGGTCAAGTCCTGCGAGGCGGTGGCGAGGATCTGCTGGTCGAAGCGGAGCGCGCACACGCGCTCTGTGTGGCCCGAGAGGGTCTTGAAACACCGGCCCGTGTCTAGTCGCCAGTATTTCACGTCCTGCATGAGTGTTCAACGAGAGTGAGATTCAATCCAGGGTCCTCTCCACATGCTGCAGTCATTAACGACGGGCGGGTCATGGCACGAGAGCTCAAGAGGGGGAAGTACGTGGTCGTCGGATCCGGAGATGATCTTCTCGTCGTCGAACTGTACGCAGCGCACGGGACCGTCGTGGCCAAAGAGAGTGTTCGTACTTGTCACTCGCTTGACATCCCACACCTTCACCACCTGCGCTTTGAGCCACAGCAATTGTTGGAATCACAAACTCTTTGGCACCGAACGGAGAGTAGACAGACAGCAAAGAAAAAGAAAAAGTTGTAAGGCGGTGCCTTGTCGATGGAACCGGTGACCATGGTGTTGCCCTGGAGCTTGACCGAGGAAATAGGGCACACCGTCACCGGCGTCCACCTGGTGGGACAACGGCAACCCAATGATGAGTTTAACGGGAGAGCCAGCGCTGGGGTTGGGCGTGAGACGGTACCAGTGCGTGCCCCTGTTGAATATGCAGCGCGGCGCGAAGTGCTTGGTCGCCCAGTTCGTCTCGTAGCGCAACCGCCTGTGGAGAATGAACAGAAAGAGGCAGCGCGGTCAGCCAACCTGATCCACAGGATCCAAATCGTGTGCAGTGTTGGCCTGGCAAGGCGGGTGGAGTGGGTACTTGAGGTAGCGCTCGATCCACGAGGTGGTGTCCCGCAGGTGGTGCGGGACGGCAGCGTTCTTGCCGAAGCGCTTCTCGTACTTCTTCTCCCACACGGACAGCTGTTCGAACAAGACAGACTAGTGAGCCATGCGACCGTGCGCGTAGGAGCTGCCGAGAGGGAGGGCACCTCGTCTGAGATCTTGCGCCAGCGTTTAGAGGACGAGACGAAGGCCCACAGATCCTTTCCATCAAGGAATCCCATGATCAACGCGCCACATTCCTGTGGCAGCTCGCCCAGCCTGCGCCAATTGACAGTTCAATGCGGCAATCGTATGATGATTATTGCAAAAGGCATTGATAGAATCAACAAATTCGAAAAGAAAATGAAATGATGTGTGCATGAGGGTGTGGCTGGGACGTACCAGGCTGCATTGCTGACCGACTGGCTCATGTTTGGCAAATTGCTCCTTCAATCGTCGCGTAGAAAATGAAAATGAAATGTAGAAAATGAGACATGTAATGAGATGAAACCGCAGAGAAGAATGATTCTACCTTGGGCCGGCCCCGTATATCGCCCTTCTTTTGAGATTGAAGGAAGGCTTCAAGCGCACACAGCGATCAGGATTGGCAAAACGACAGAGCCTCAGCGCTCTCTGTGCGGTTTGTCGTTGGTGAAAATGCACACAAATTGGTGTTCGCACAATTCGTTCTCAATTTGTGACACAACCAAGACGCGCCAGCCACCACTTGTCTGCTTCTTCTTCTGCCACACAAGCACAGCTTGAGGCCAGCAGCCACATCACACTGAGCTTCTTGCCTTTGGAGAGCCAAACATTTGAAGTTGCAACTGGTTTATGGAGTGGAGCAAAGGGAACAAGTGTGGCGATTGCAGGCGCTCACTTGTACTGCTGCTGGATGTACTTGGCGATGGTCTGGAGCTGGATGTTGGACGTACCCTCTGGACGTGAAGGTGGTCAGTGGACACAACAACACACACCGCACAAAGAGAGCACCGAGAAGCCGACTTACCGTAGATCTGTCCGATCTTGCAGTCCCTGAAGTACTTCTCGACGGGGAACTCCTTGGTGAAGCCCACACCTCCCATCAGGCTGCCAGCGAACACGCGTTGGTGAGCGTCTTGCCCATTCCGCTTGGATGCCAGAAAAGGGGGTGGTGTGGCGTACTTGATGCACAGGGAAGCGACCTTCTCGGCCACCTCCGAGGCGCGCAGCTTGGCGATGGCGGCATCGATGACGAAGGGCTGACCAGCCTCCTTCAAGCGGGCAGCACTACATCGGAGGCCAAAAGCCCAAGTCAACAAAGGCCAGCAACCAACGCAACGCAACAACCACACTTCAGGGCATCCACAGAAGACGAGAGGAGGGAGAAGGTGGGCCAGCGCGTACTTGTAGACCATGAGCTTCGCGGCGAGGATGTCAGAGTACATCGACGCGTACTGGAACTGCACGCCCTGGAAATCGGCAATGCTGCAAAGAATGTGAAGAATCAGTAAAGCAGTGCTAAACGATGACGACTACGCTCAGGCCGAGCGATTCGAGTACCTGCTGTTGAAAGCCTTGCGCTCGTTGATGTACTTCATGGTGTGGTCGAAGCAACCCTCGGCAACGCCCAGCATTTGCGCGCCAATGCCAATGCGACCCTCATTGAGCGTCTCGATGGCGATCTTGTAGCCCTTGCCCACCTCGCCCAGCACCTGGCTCGCCGGCACTCGGCAGTTCTCCAGGATCACCTCGCACGTCGACGACGCTCGAATGCCTGGTGAAGAGCGAACCGATCAACCACGGAGGAAGCCAAAGACGATGCACAGGAGAAAGAAGAAGGGCTGTACCCAGCTTGTCCTCCTTCTTGCCGATGCTGATACCCGGAGTGTTCTTGTCGATGAGGAAAGTGGTGATTCCCTTGTGACCTACGGAAGACGGATCGACGCGCAGTGGTGAGTCCCACACTCAATCAAAGCGACAGTAATGAAGACGAAGCCGGTCAGGTGGTGGTGTACCGGCCGAGGGATCCACAGTGGCCATGACGAGGAACAGACCAGCCTCCTTGGAGTTGGTGATCCAAGCTGGCGAGAGGGGAGGGGGACAAGTGAGATCAGGGCAGGCGAGATTGGTTGCCAGCATGTGGGCTTGGTGGTACCCTTGGTGCCGTTGAGCAGGTAGCCGTCACCGTCCTTCTTGGCGGTCGCCTTGAGGGCGAAGGCGTCCGAACCACAGCTCCACTCGCTGCGGTCGACACGCAAATAAATCGGTGAGCCCCAACCAAAACGTTTGCCAAGAACAATCACAGAATAGAAAAATGCTGCTTCGTACGAGAGGCAGAACGAGCCGACGGTGTCCTGGGCCAGACGGGGCAGCCACTGCTCCTTCTGCTTCTCAGTTCCCCAGCGGATGACCGCGTTGTTGACCAGCGTGTTCTGTGTACAGACAAACACGGTTATTATTTATTATTTATTATTACGAATTATTGCGTTATTATTCGAACGTGGTGGACGTGCCTGGACGTCCATGAAGACGGACACCGAGCCGTCGACCTTGGCCACTTCCTCGATGGCGAGGATGGCGGACATGAAGGACATGCCGCCGCCGCCGTACTGCTGCGGGATCTCGATGCCCATCAGACCTGCATCGCCGCGCACGTTCGGGGGTCTAAGCACGACGCACACGCAAAGCCCAGGGATACTACACGCAACGCGCCTTCGAGCATCGAGCGCACGTACCCTGCTCGAAGCAATCCTTGACAAGCGCAGGCTCGAGCTCGCTCTTCTCGTCCATGCTACACGCAGGAAGAGGAAGAGGAAGAAGAACAAGAAAGGTGAGATCGCGGCTGAGCTTTGGTGTGGGCGCAGGAGCTGGTTCAACAACAGGTGTACCTCCTGACCTTGGGGCCGATGCGCTCCCTCGCGAACTGCTCGACAGAGCTTCGGAGCATCTATGCGCGTGTAAAGAAGACAGTCAAGCTCGAGTGTAAATGAACCGCTTCACAACCTCCCCAGGTGCGCCACATGACATACCTCCTCATCCTCGCTGAGGGTGGTCACGGCAGGACGGGACGCCTCCTGCAACCCCCAGGACAACGGTAGAAAAGAAAAGATCGGTGAGTGCACCTCGTGGGAAATATCATTTTACCACGAAATGGAATTGATTACGATTGATTTACTACGACAGCAAAAGGATGAGGGGAGGATTATGGGCCAGTTCGTCACTGCCGCGCGTGTCGTGCTCCACGCATATATCAATTGACGGTGAGGGATACGTGATGGGGGGGGCTCGTACGGAATGGGTGGAGCGGAGAGTGGCGGCACGGGCAGAAGCACGCGTGGAGGTGCTGATGGCGGTGGTGGCCAGACGCTGCGAAATCAGGGACGAACCGATTCTCCTCATTTTGCTGATGTTGTCTCACGTCGAATCTGAACGATTGGAAAAATCAACAAAGCAGCATTGAATCAGCACCTTCTAGTCCAACGCAAAGGGTGGGTCCAGGCCAGGGCTCAAAATCGCGACGGTGGCTTACACACGGTACCGGTGGCTTGTGCAGAGATGAGATAAAATAATAAAACAGTGATTAAAAAAAAGCGATAAAAGTACTGTACCTGCAAAACGCCAGTAACTGGGAGATAAGCGGGGATTGTCGACAAGGAGGGCAAGATGTGGTCACGGCAGTGTACATTACCAATGCCACACAATAGGGGCCTCTCTATTACAGGATATCCTTTCGCTCGGCGTCGCGAGGTTCTCGCTGTAGGGAGAGGTCGTAGAGCTCGTCGTCTTTTTTCATTGTAAAGTTGGTCAACAAGCTCTGTGGGGACGAGGGTGATCAGTTTCACGAGCACGAATCATCGCACACGCACATGGCACACGCACACACCACACACGCACACGCATGTATGCGCCGTACCTGGATTTGAGGCACCGGGTGGAGGTTGTAGGCGTTCTGTTGGTAGCGCGAGATCTCGGAGATGACTCGAAAGAGGAAGCGCCGCTTGGTGAAGTTGATGAGCCCGCGTATGGTGTCCGGGTTGCCGTCCTCGATGAACGTCAGGTCGGACAGGTGCACGCCCAGGTACGGAATGCACGGCGGCGCCGATTGGCTCAGCACGTCACTGGCCAGGAGTTCGATGGGATGTCAATGTCAAGTCGTCGGCCAGTGCGGCAGAAGTGGCAATCGTGGTGGTGGTGGAGTACCGATAGGTCTTGTAGGCGTTGTCGCCGCGCATGAGCAAGTTGAGGTGCTCCAGCGTCTTGTCGGCCTTGCGCGACACTTCGGCTCGGGTGTAGGCCAATCGGTACACTGGGCCAGACCTGCGTTCGTGTATCGTGTTAGGCCCAAGGCACAGAAATCCGCCCGCGCGCGGGGGAAGTGGTCCAACCTGATCCCAGCCAGAAGGGCCATGAGCGTGTTAAAATTCTTGAGATTGTACAGGTGCTTGGCGATCGATGCGAACGTCTCCATGCACTTGACTCGGTCCTGTTATGGTGCGAGAAAGGAGTCGTTTCGCCCAGTTCGAATCAATGACACCCGGCCAAAGCACTCACGCACATTTCTGGCCGTGGGCGGGTACCTTGATCCGCTCGTAGCTCAACAAAGTGGTCGACACCCACATGCAGAAATCGTTGAATGCAATGATCATCTCGACCACGTGCGGCGCCTTGTGTCTGTGCGTGTCACGCCACACCAGAAGCATGGGTCTCTTCGTTCTTTCGCTGTAGTTTAGCTCCGAGTCTATGCGTACCGATTGCGGGCAGAGGACCAGGCCTGGCCGAATAGCTCGGATGCGCGGATGGCCTTGAAGCGCTCGAACTCGATCAGCGTCAGTTGTCGCGCGATCTCCAACGCCGGCACGTCCCACAGCGACAGCGTTGGACTAGAATACACATCGTCAACTCCAGTCATGATTCGTGCGTGTGCGTGTGCGTGTGCGTGTGCGTG
>CDFN01058575.1:0-13615 GCA_000826445.1 Acanthamoeba quina | reverse complement strand
TAGTAGTACCGTGTAGGTTTGACTGTTATGTTTCTCAATTATGGTTTCGTCGAGGAGCTGAAGGGTCAGAACGGGCGCGTCCTTCTTCAGGTGCACGTAGACCGACTCACGTTGGCCCATTTCCAACTTGCCCGCATTCAGCTTTTCTGTGGTAACAAACACGACGAGTTATGCGACGCACACACCATCGTACACGCAGCGACACACGAGAGGGAGCACGCACGGATGTATTCGCGCTGCCTCTCCTTGGTGTATTGCTCCTCCTCCTTTTCGAATGCCTTCTCGCGCTGCTTGAGGCGCTCTTCCTGGAGCACTCTCTCCTTTTCCTTCTCCACCTCGCGCAACAGCTTTTTGAGCTCGCGCTCCTCCTTCGTCATTTCGCTCTCTCCTGGCCCTACGATTGTCGTTAGGCAAACCACATCAGCGATCTTGTCGTGACACACCCTACACCCACACGACACACACTGTCGCACACGCTCGTACACAACACGCAACACGACACGACACGAGGAGGCAAGTACGGGTGGAAGGCTGAGGCGCGGATATGTAACGCTGGTCGGGCGACGTCGACGAGGACAGGGAAAAGCCACCAGCGGCCGCGCTGTTGTTGTAGGTCGAGACCGGAGACGAGGCCGACCCGCCGTAGCCGCCTCCGCTGCCATTGCTGCTGCCTACGACCATAGGCCTGGAGCGGGCCGGGACCGAGGGCGGAGGAGACGCTGACCACCCGGCCGGCCGCGCATTGACCGCCGTCGGCGATGACCGGGCCAACGACTGCAACGGCGGAGAATAGGCGGCCAGGGTGGTGGCTGTGTGCGAGGGCGAGTGGGCTCGAGCGTAGCCCGGGCGAGCCGGCGGGGCTGGATGACCGGGGCTGTTGGGCGACGCCGCCGATGTCGGGGAGGACCGGCCCAAATGACGAGGCGGCATGTGCGGCGCACCTGCGCTGGCCGCGGCGGTCGTCTGTGGCTGGCGCGCCGGGACCAGTGGCTGCGTGCGCTGCTGCTGAGCAAAGCTGGCGGTGGGTCCTGTCGCCGCACGCGCACGTGTCTCTGGCTTCGAGAAGTCCTGCCGATGACACGCACACCGCACACACCGCACACACCGCACCGTGTTGGGTGCAGCTGCAGAGAGAGAGAGAAGTGGGTGGGGTACCTTGGGTGGGCCAAACCGCGCAGGAGGACTGGCTCCGGGTTGGGCTGGTGGCCGCACGGCGGCTGGTCGGAGGTTTACGGTTGGTGCGGCGGGGGTGCTCGATGCCAGGAGGCCGTGGGGCGAGGGGAGCAAGACGCCGCACTCGTTGCAGAACTTGTGGGTGGGCTTGCGCTGGCTGTGCGTGCAGCCCCCAAAATTGTGTGTCGTCGTCGCAGGCACCATTTCTTATCTCTTTTGTTCTAATCAAACGCAAAAAAAGCTTGACCAGACAAAGAAGAAGCAAAGATTTGGGGAACTTTAGCTTGTTGTGGGTGTGTGAGCGAACCAGTGCTCTCAGCGGCCAACCAGACAGCAGCGCCGCTGGCACTTTCCGGCAAACTGGGCGGGCTTTCCGCATCATTGTTTACATTCCGATCCACATTGTCTGGTTTCCTTTCCTGGAGAGTCTACAAAAAACTTTTGGGTGACGTAGGTGGCGGGAGAACCCAGACAACATTGTCCCCTACCTTCTTCCAGTTGTATGGCCAGCCTTTGACAGAAGCCCTTCACCTACTATTTATTATTGCCCTTCATGTGGCGTAAGTTTAATCTGTCATTCGCCATCTTCTGCCTGGTGCTCGGCACCTTTGCACTGCCCGGCATCCTTGCAGCCAAAAAGATGCCCACCGTCGAAACCCTCTTCTCTGCAGCCTACCTAGGTACAGCCTCCTGTCGGTAAAGCCCTATATGCACTTCTGCTAATAATATATATAAATATATTTGTTGTTGTTATTACCGCATGCAGACAGTCCAGTTTTCAACCTCGACGACGGCAGCCTCTGGGTGAGCGACATACAGAACGACCGGGTGCTGCGGCTGCTCGACGTCTCGCCCAAGACGGATGCAGCCAAGCGGCTGGCCGGCACCAAGGGCAGCAACAAGGAGAAGAAGGAGCTGGCCGACCTCGTCATGTCGCCTCCCGCTCCCATCAGGCGAGCGAGACCCCTTCCCTCACCAGTTCTTCGTCGTCAGCCATTTCTCACAACGTCATCGTGCGTCTCTCTGGTGGAGCAGGAGTCCATCCGGCCGTGCGCGAGGGATTGCCTTCGATCAGCGTGGCCGCCTGGTGATGTGCGAGTCCGGCGGACGCCGAGTAACGCGCCTGGAGGTAGATGGCAAGGTAAGCCTTGCCTCGCCCGGCTGGGCTAGGGCACGAAGAGGAGATGTCGCACCTTCATAGTGCGCTGCATGGGGTGAGGCTAACGATACATCGGCTTCGCATGCTGACCAGTTGACCGTCCTGGCGGAGAAGATCGACAACAAGCGCCTGAACAGCCCAGACGACCTCGTGATCGACAGCAAGGGCCGCATCTACTTCACCGATCCGCGCTTTGGCGCCAGGTACCCACATCACCCTCCCTCGGACAACAGATAGATTCATGAACATTTCCGCACCATGCCACAGGGACGACATGGACATGGTGACCGAGGGCGTGTACCGCATTGACGTCGACGAGTACCAGGGTACGCCGCGGCCTTGGCTGGCTGCTTTGATTGTAATTGACATGAAACAAMAACAACAAYAACAGGTAAGCACAGGGTGACGCGGATCATGGACAATAAGTACGTGAAGCGACCGGCGGGGGKGGTCCTGTCGCCCGACGAAACGAAGATCTATCTGGTGGAGGCCCACCCGTCGTCCCCTCGCCTCGTCGTCTTCGAGCTCAAGCGCGACGGCACAGTCGTCGACGCGCCGCCCTACATCGTGCACGACTTTGACAAGGGCAAGGGCGGCGATGGCCTCTGCATCGATTCTCACGGTAAGTCCGCCCCGATCTCTGCCGTCTGCAGTAGCTCAAGCTGAAGCGAGGGAGGGTGCGTGTGCATGCAGGTAACCTGTACGTGGCCGGCGGCTCGAACTCGCAGTCGCAGAACCCGGCCGGCGTCTACGCCTTCTCGCCCGAGGGTACCCACCTGGGCTTCATGCCGATTCCTGAGGTCCTACTATGCCCGCATACGCTGTTGATTACTGGTCAGTGCGCTTTGTCAATACCTTACCCCGCTGGTGCGCGTCTGTACCCTGCAGGATGAGGTGGTCAGCTGTCGATTCGGCGGGTGGGACATGCGAACCCTCTACGTGACTGCTGGTGGCGGTACGGACTGCCTCTGATATAGTGCTTGCCGTGAGCGTGTGCGGTGCTCCGTGTGCGGTAAGGACTTACCTGGGCAGGGCGGCTGAGTGCGCAGGTATCTACCAGGCCAGGATGCCGATCCCAGGGTTCAACGCCAACTTCTACCCTCGGGAGGACGAGGAGAGGGAAGTACACGTGTGGGAGGACGAACCGCCGCCTCCTTCGCCCACACCCGCCGCCACGCCTTGCCCCATCGACGAACGGTACGCCGCCGCCGCCACTTCGACATCTACGTGGCCTAGAAGAAGGGGCATTAGCAGCTCAGAAGCTCACAGGGAAATGAGGTGTGAGGTACTGATGCGTGCCGGCAGGGTGTCGGAGAACGGAATGCTGAGGGAGAGGATAGCCGAACTGGAGCAGGAGCTGGCGGCCCAGGAGCAGTGGATCAGGGAGCGTGAGCAGAAGCCGAAGGAGTTGGCCGAGGGCTCGTCGGCGCAGGGGCTGCCACGACGAAGACGGCGGCGAAGGCTCGTGCGGAGGCGGCCGGATGACTATGACGACTACTACGAGTACGACGACGACGACTACCCGGACTACGACGACTACGACGACTATGATGATCGGCGACGCGGCGGCGGACGACGGAGGTACGCCGACGAGGAGTGGGAGGAGTGGGAGGTGTACGACGATCGGGAGGTACCACAGCCAAGCCGAGGACTGAGCCCCAACGGCGGAGGAGGAGCCGTAAATGTCGGCAACGGACTGAGGCGGCCGCCACAGCCGGTCAAGCGGCGGGAGGCGATCCGACAGGTCAAGGGCGAAGACCCAGAGCAGGGCGGCCAGATGAGCCGAGGAGGCGCAACTGACCGGAGGAGCGACGTGAGGCACATCTTCGAACGAGGATACGACGAACTCTGACGCGCCAACGCAAAAGGCGAAACATAGAAAGAGGCGCGCAGGGTACCTGCTTGGCTCAGCTCAGCGTCCGGGCTCTTCGCTGTCAGGGCTCTCATACGCTCACGAATAAAACGAAACTTAGTTACGCAACGATAGGCGAGAAGAGAGATGACTGAGATGGTGTTCCTCTATTGGCCCTGAGGGTAGTGCCTACTTGGCGCCATATCGTTTGAGCAAATTCGTCACCTCGGCAGAGCCAACTTCGAGCTTGCGCGCAAGCTCGAGGGTCGTTTTGCCTGAGGCGTCCTTCGCGTTGACATCCGCGCCCAGCTGGCAGAGGGCTTCGACCACCTCCGGCAGTTCGGCCTGCAGAGCCAGATGAAGTGGCGTCGTACCTGAGTGACACACACAAATACTTGCATGAGCGACCAACGTGTGAAACCAATGGCGAGCGTTCAAGATACCGTTGGCTTCCGCTTGGTTGGGATCAGCTCCACTCTCTAAGAGGAGAAGCGCAATCTGGACGTTCTCGTGGTCAATTGCCGCATGCAGAGCCGTAATGCCGTCCTGACGTGGCAAGCAGGTGAGTGCATGCAGCACAATAGTGGAAAGAAGAGGAATGCTCACCTCGGGCGTGGACGCACTCACGTCCGCTCCGTTTTCGATTAACAGCTGCGCCAGAGTCGCATCGTCCTTTTCGTTTTGAGCAGCCAGGTGCAAAGGCGTGAGCCTGTGGAAGAGTAATCGGGGTTGTGAGTGGAACGCCACAGAATCACCAAACCCCAGCAGCCCAAGCCAGGCTGCCCAAGGAGTGGAATCACACGCACCGGTTGTTTTCCTTGATGTTGACGTCGGCTCCTTTCTTGAGAAGGAGGGTGGCGCAGGCAGCGTGACCACCGGCCACGGCGAGATGCAAAGCCGACAGTCCTTCATCATTACGGTTATTCAGCTGAGCGCCGCTCTTCATGAGGAAGGACAGACAGCCTGTTTTGTTTTGCACGTGCGTGTGCGGTGGTGCGTGTGTGCGTGCGATGAGTGTTAATCCTAACAAGTCCGAGTGCATAGGAGGAAAGCGTACCAAGGTGGCCCTCCTGGGCCGAAATCATGAGCGCGTTCCAGCCCTCGTGCGTCTTTTCCTCCATGAGCGCGCCGGCATCCACGAGCTTGCCCATGCCATCGAGATTGCCCGAAAAGGCCGTAAAGTGAAGCGGCGAGATGCCCGCAACCAGAGTGTCGTTGATGTCTGACATCAATAAGAGCCGTTTAGATTCACCATGGTTGCACAGCACGGTGCCACCCAACAGTTAAAGAGTACCTGCGCCGGCCTTGATGAGCATGGATATGCAGCCCTTGTCGTCGCTGCTCTGTGCAGCTCGGTGAAGGGGAGTGAGGCCCTCGCTGTCTCTCGAGCCGACAGAAGCCCCCTTTTCCAGCAGGAGCATCGCCATCTTGGCTTCATCACTGGTCACCGCCAAATGCAGCGGCGATTCTCCTGCAGAAGAGATTGTACAAAGGTCAGACCTTGCAGCGGTGAGAAGCCAAAAGAGCGCGTATATACCCTTGAAGTTCTTCGAGTTCACATCTGCACCCTTCTCGAGCAAATAGGACGCAAAGTCTCCAGAACCCAACCTGGCTGCCGTGTGTATGGGATGGTCGCCGTCCTTGTCCTCCGATGTGATTCGAGCCCCGTGCTCGACCAGCAGCTTAGCGCATTCCACGCTGTTGGCCAGCGCCGCCTGGTGCAGCGGCGTAAGACCTGGTTGGGATTGATGATGAGCAATCAGCACATGGCCAAGCTGACACGCGGCAGAACCCGCGGCGAGTGTAAGGGTACCTTCTTCATCATGCGCTTCGACATCGGCGTCGTACGAGAGGAGGAGGGAGACGCCGCGCGGGAAATCGTGTGAGCAGCAATAGTGCAACGGCGTGCAGAAGAGCGCGTTTTTGTAGTTGGGGTCCTCGCCTCGTCGAAGCAGCGTCTCCATCAGTTTCTTTCCTCTGTACAGCGCGGCAACCTGCGCTTGCGCATGCAACACACGACACACACACACACACGACGCGCACGTGTTCGATGGTTGGTTGGTTGGTTGGTTCGCTGGGTGCTGAGCCCTAGGAAGGCGTACCATGAGGATGCTGTCCTTTCGCTGCGCAAAGTCGGCGTTCTGGGCCATAATCTTTTCGAGCAGCTTGATGTTCTGATCCCGCACGGCCATCTCGATGGAGTCTCCGGCGAACGACTTCTGGCCCTTGTTGAAATCGTTATCGTTCTGCTTCCACCACGGGTCCTTGCTCCTGGGCTTGTTCTTCCGCTTTTGCTTCCGCTCTTCCTCGGTCTGCTCCTGGTAGGTGGCAAACGAGCGACGCTGGATCATCGACGACGCCCTCGCGGCGATGCCTCTTTGCTGCGCCGTTGCAACTCGAATCGTGGCCGAGCGATGCATGTTGGAAAAATGGAGCGCGCGGATCGAAGCTGCCAGGCTGCCATGGGGCGAAGCGGAGGTGTAGGTGCGGTTGAGGAAAAGCGAAAGGGGAGTGCATGAAGGAGAGCATGCCCGATTGACCGGGAATCGCGACCCGGCAGATGCAGCCGTGCGCAATCTCATCTTGTGTCGTCCGAAAAGAAAACTCAAGAAACTATTTTCCTTTGGATTGACAGAAAGTGTTGAAATTTGATGTGGATTTCGTACTCCGTACCAATCAGTAAAAATGAAATTGTGGTCGCACAGGAATAAAAGACGAAAACAAAGAGATAGAGAAGAGGTACCGAGAATGGAGTCGCCCGAGTCCTACTTCAAGTCGCGCATCGTGTGCGACGAAATCGTTACGTCGGATGAAGTGGACAACGAGCCGGCCTCACCCGATTCCACTTCGCCCAGCCCCTCATCTCCTCATGCCGAATTGGCGACCTGCGATGTCGACCTCATCTCAAAAGCTCAGTCTTCCGCTACTCAGGAGGAGAATGGAGGAGCTTCGTCGGCGACCGTGGCCGAACTGCCCTACAACTACACGCGTCTCTGGGGCCTAGGCACCTTGAACGTGTTCGCCGATTGGATGATTATGAAGATTCTCAGGCTGCTCGCCGCCGAGGACCTCGTCCAGCTGTCACTCGTGTCGCGCGCCTTTTACATCTATTCCGACGAGAACGATCTCTGGAAGGATCTCTGCATCCGCAAGCACGCCGGCGACTTCCGGTGCCCAGTCCCCTTTTATTTTTTATGGTCCCATTTTCATTATTTTTCATTATTTTTCAATCCATTATTAATTCATTTATCTTCGACAGGTACAAGGGTACGTGGAGGCGTACGACGCTGCTGCCGAAGGAGAAGGACATCCCGACGCCCTACCACAAAATTCCCGTCCCGGGCTTCCACTCGGACTACCTCTACTCCAAGTGGTCCGTCTCTCTTACGCGCTTTGATCGTACACGTCCTTACGCCTGACGTGTCATGCAATTCTCTTGTGTGCGGTGTGTGGTATGCGTGTGCGGTATATCGTGTGTCGTGTTGTAGGTACCGCGGTAATGTGTCGATGGCCCACTTCTCGGAACTGCCCAAGGATCTGCCTCCTCATCTCCAAGTGCCCCGCCGCTCCGGCCTCACGGTGAACGAATTCATCGAGGAGTACGTCAAGCCCAACAAGCCCGTCATTCTCACCGACGTCGTCACCCAGTGGCCCGCCGTACGGTCACACCCCGCCATCGCTAGCCGTTGATACAGCTAACCCGTCACGGCCTTTAAACTCTTTACCATCACTAACGCTAAGCTCTGCTTCACTCCAACAGTGGAAAGAGAAGTCATGGACCAAGGAAGCGCTGATCAAGAGGTTCCCAGATACGCCGTTCCGTGTCGATCAGACAGTACGCCGCACCCCTGCATGCAGTCGTGGCCGCGAGTCAGTGGCTCATGTAGTGTGCAGATAACTGACAGACGAACTCTTTTCCCCACAACAAAACTTTTCAGGATGACGCTGGCCAGAAGCTGAATATGACGCTCAGCGATTACTTCCAATATTGCAGCCAGACTCAAGACGAGGATCCCATCTACGTGTTCTGCCCGTACGTCGTGTTTCTTCGTCCTACCTGTGAAATGTAAATGTTAATTCTCCTTCTTTTTCTGTGTAGCCTGTACGGCGATCGTGCGCCCAAGCTGCTGGAGGACTATGAAGTGCCGCCGTACTTCCCCGAGGACTTCTTCTCGCTCATGGCCTCTGAGCGTCCCTTCTACCGGTGGGTCGTCATCGGCGGACCTCGCTCGGGTAAGCCACACTGCATTATTTTCTTCATATTTATATTTATATTGCTATATTTCTTTGTCATTTACATTTGTATTTACATTTGTAATATGCGTGCAGGTTCTCCGTTCCATCTGGATCCGTTCAAGACGTCGGCGTGGAACGCGCTCCTTGTCGGACGCAAGAGATGGGTGATCTATCCGCCCAACCAGGTCCCGCCATCCGGAGTGGATGTGGACGAAGATGAGGACACGGGCGAGATCGACTACACCGGCGAGGACCCGATCGTGTGGTTCCTGGAACACTACCCGCTCATCAAGAACAGGTACCTGCACCCCGTCTCGGGCTCTCGGCTCTATGCGTGGTGGTTAACGTTGTGCGGTGCGCGCTGTGTGCGTAGGGATGTGAGCCAGCACCCGATCGAGTGCATCCTCGAAGAGGGCGAGATCATCTACGTGCCCACCAACTGGTATGATTTTATGAGGGCCACGAGTCCTGCAGCATGTTGCACGAGTGCTCATCGCGCTGTGGGTGGCAGGTGGCACATGGTGTTCAACTTGACGGAGACCGTCGCCGTGACACAGAACTTCTGCGACTCGCACAATTTTGAAGACGTCTACAAGGACCTCGCCAAAGACAAGGAGTTCAAGAAAGGTACCCAGTGCTTTGTTCCACCACCGTCGTCATCCCTATTAACTTCAACCCGACTGTCTTTGCAACGCCAGGTGTATACCTCTTTTCGGAGAAGATGCTGATGATGCGGCCCGACCTGATGGCCAAGGTCACCCTCCCCAAGTCCTATTGGAAGAAGAAGGAGAAGTACCGCATTAGGGTACTACCTCCCCCCCCATCAACTTCCTCTCTTCTTCACCGCCCCGATTCGCTTTTGTGAGTGTGTGTGTGTGTGAGAGAGAGAGCTCACCCTGCGCACCGCTTCATCAGGAGTTGGAGAAGAGGGAAGAGCTGCGGCGCCAGGAAGAGGAGAAGCAGGCCACTGTCGAGGAGACCGAGTGGAACGAATCGGCCTTCTGGCGGGTGCCGCCGTCGCTCGACGACCTCGACGAGGAGGAACGCGAGGCGCTCAAGAACACCAAGGTCCACGTACCGCCGCTGAGCCTGCCCAGCTCCTCTTCCGAGAGCGAAAGCGAAAGCGACAGCGACGACTCGACCAGCGGCGAGAGCGAGAGCGAGAGCCAAACCGAATCCGAGAGCGAGAGCAACACGGAGAGCCACGACTGAAGCAATACAATGAAACACTGGTCAACAAGCAAGAGAACAAGTGGGCTTAACATCCATAGTTATGTAAATGTTCTGGGGTTGATTGGTGGTGGACCCCATGCCACCACTTCAGTTGTTTACACGGCGGTGGCAGCTGTTGCTCTAGTCGTCCCATTCGTCTTCGTCGACGCCCTGCAGAGAGTCGCTGGGCGGCTTCCACGCTTCCGGTTCGCTCTTCATGCCCATGATCTGCGCAAGCCCACAAGCAAGAGGAATGTGAGAAATTGACAAATGCAAGGCATGGACCACGTTGCTCGAGTTTGGTCGCACCTTGGCGCCCCAGCCGCCCTGCACGTTCTCGCCGGCGTAGTCCGGTGCGCTCTCCTCCTTCTTGGCGATGGTCTCGATGAACACTGAGTTGCCCTTGGTACGCAGGCTCACTTGCGTTCCCTGCATTGCTCGCATTAATCAGGCCTGGAAGGGGAGGGAGGGATGGTCGCAAGTGAGAGAGCACCTCCTTGATGTCGAGCGGCTTGACCAGGGTGGGCTCGCCCCAGAACTCAAAGCGGCCCGCCACCTGCGGGTGCAGCGCACTGGCCTGCTGGTCGCAGTAGCCTCTGGGCAGCGCAGCCGCGGTACCGCTCACGATCTTGGCCAACTGGTCGTTGGTGAGCTTGTACTCGTCTGTGTGCAGTGTGGCGACGAGAAGAAGGTTAGAGCGCGGTCAAGAGTGGTGGGGGTTAGGGTGTGGCAGCACCTTGCGCTTCGGTCTTCTTCCAGTTGGCGACGAGGTAGCCCGTGCGCTGGAGCACCTCCTTGCCGTGCGGCCTCGTGTCGACCTCCTGTCCACCGGCCTCGAACACGCGCTTACGTGCCTCCTGCACGTCCACGACCACCACTACGCACCCAATAATAAATCAATTATTTTATTGTTTTATTATTTAGGTATCGAAATAGAAAAAAAAATAATTTATGGTCTGGGGGAGTACCGAGGTAGCGGTGGTGGCGAGGGTCGTCCGAGACGATGGAGTGGGAGCGCAGGGGCGCAGCGACGCGGCCTTCCAGCCACGCCCCCTCGTTGCCGGCTCGGGCGGGGGTCGCCTTGCGCGACTCTTCGGTCTGCCACGACCCGGCCCACTTCGTCTGTCCCGTACCAACACTCAGATCCGTGGCGTGATGAATCATCTTTCTTCTGTGCTCCTTCTCGAGAGTGTCGCGTTGCGCTCTTCTGGTGGCCCAATGGACAAAATTAATTTTCAAAAGAAAAAAAAATTTACGTTTATTTCTTTTGTTCTTTTTACAAAACAAAGAAATTATAAATTATTGGCCGAGATAGAGATTGGGCAGAGCGGACGAGGGTCGCAATGGCAAAAGCGGCGATTGTAGACCAAGTGAACCACACGCATCTCGCCCTCGATTTTGATTTTGAACGTCCAAGCGCAAAGGTTCCCAGCACCTCCGCATTTCGATTTAATCTTTGGACGTTAGCCCCTCAAATGTCTTGGTGCTGCTGATTCCTGTGCAGGGACGGTGCGAGCTCACGCTCACGCTGGCCGTCCCCGCCACACCCACATACGCGCTACTCGCACTCAACTGCCGGCAATGCCGTACGTGCTTCTTCCCACTTTCCTTCGGCTTCTTGCATCCACAACCCTGTGTTTTGCTTATCTCTTCCCACAATGTAGTGGTGAGTCGGGTGACCTGCAACGGGGAGAGCATGACCTTCGTGCTGCGCAACTACCTCGAGCGCATCGTGCACTCGGGAGCCCATGCCGACGCGAAGACCTTCGAGGTGTTCCACCGCGCGGCGCTCTCCGCCTCGGAGGACGGCGAGCTGATCATTGAGCTGCCGCCGCACCTCCTCACGCCCACCTCTGTCAACGCCACCGGCGAACAAACGTGCCAGGTCACGATCGAGATCCACTATACCCTGCCCGAGCCGAAAGCCGGCCTCCACTTCGTGCTGCCACATCCCACGGCCTACCCCAACCGATCACCACGTACGGCCGTGTTACCTTCTACACGTTACGCATGTATGTGCTGAATGTGTGTCGTGTGTGTTGTAGACATGTACTCGCAAAGCCATGTAGAGGGCGCGCGAACATGGTTTCCGTGCTTCGAGGCCGAGCGTTCGCCCTTCACCATGCAGTTCACTGTCAAGCCCGAGTTCGTCGGTACGTGCTACTCTATTCTTGGAGTGTCCCACAAACAACGGGTTGCTTGATCGTTGCGCTTACGCCACCCTCACCGCCGTCATGGCGGCAGTCGTGGCATCTGGCCAGCTTGAGAAGCAGACCCTCGAGGAGGCCACTCTCCGACGTACCTTTCACTACAGGTACGTAACGCACACCCGCTTCTGCTGTTCAAGTTGCACGGCTGTGAGTGGTATGAATACTCACATGTACGCTGGGTGTCGTTGGCAGGATCGACGAGGCCACCTTCCCGGCGCGGATAGGCGTGTGCGCCGGCCGGTTCGAGGTCGTGGTCGATCCCAACTTGCCGTACATCACCAGCTTCTGTCCGCCGGGCAAGAGCAAGATGCTGGCCCACACCACGGCGTTCCTGTCGCAGGCCATCCAATCCTACGAGGAATTCTTCGGCGTAAAGTTTCCCTACGAGTCCTACAAGCAAGTCTTCGTGGAGGACGCCTATACCAAGGTACTGCATTAGCACCCAAGCACCGATTGCGCGCAGCGCAGCAGACCACTTCGAAGCTCACCTGAAGCGGCTCTCTTCGACTGCAGGAGGATGCCTATGCGGGGCTGTCCATTTTTTGTACACATTTGCTGCACGACGAGACGATCATCGACCAAACGCTCACCAGCCGCCTGATACTGGCCGACGCTGCTGCTAGACAGTGGCTCGGAAACTACATCCCCATCAGGTGGGCGCATACCTCGAGCGTTCATTGCTTGAACTCAGCCCCGTCCAATGTATGTGTGCGTGTATGTAGAAACACGCAGGATTGGTGGCTGATGGAAGGTCTTGCCGGTTACGTGGCGCTCTTGTGGTACCGAAAATCGTTGGGCAACAACGAGTATCGGCTGCTGCTGTATCGGCAGGGACTCTACGTGTGCGACCGAGGCCCAGATGTCGTGTTGGCCAAGTGCGGGGTACGCTCCAACGCTGCCCTTTAGTTCCCTATTTTCGCCTTCAAGGCTCATAGCTTTTGTTGTTGGTCTGTTGCCAGGTTGTTGGAGCTGAAGAGAATGTAGCGCTGTGGAAGGCACGATTAGTCGTCTACTTGCTTGAAAAGCTGCTCGGTACGCTATACATGTTGCGTTGTAGCCAGCGAGTACTCGTCTTACTCCTCGTTGTGCTCAGGTCTCGACGCCATGAGGAAGGTGGTGCAGCAACTCATCGCACCACCGGAGGCCCAGGCCGGCACCCTTCCGCCCACGCTCTCGCTTCATCGATTCCTAAAGCTGATCGCCAAGCTCACCGGCCACGACCTCAAGAAGGACGGCTTCGACAAGCGCTGGATTCACGGATCGGGCTGCGTGGAGGTCGAGTGCGGCTTCTGGTTCAACCGCAAGCGCCACCTGGTGCGCTTTCATTTCTTCGCTCAATCACTGTCGCACATAGCATCGGCCGGCTAATGGCCACACCACACCTGCGCACGCGCACAGATCGAGTTTGCGGTGCGACAAGGCGGTAAGGCGGAGAGCAACAAGCTGGCCGTGCGAGTGCACGAAGTGGACGGCGCGCACGACCATTTGCTCGATCTGGAGGAGGACCTCTATGGCACCGACCTGCCCTGCTACTCCCGCCTGCGCAAGAACCGCAGGAAGAAGGGCCAGCCCGGCGAAGGACCCGAAGTAATGCCCCCTTCCCACACCACCGCACCACCACCGCACCGCTCCCTTCTCGCGCCACCACGCCTAATGTATTGTGCAGGAAAAGGAGGACGAGAAACCGGATGTACCGCAGCCACGGTCGGACACTCCCATTCTCTGGATTCGCATTGACCCTGAGTTCGAGATGCTGCGGTAAGCCCCAGCCCA
>CDFN01058559.1:0-19134 GCA_000826445.1 Acanthamoeba quina | reverse complement strand
GCGTGCGGTACAAACTCCGGGTGTGCGATGCCCCAGTAGTTCACAAAGGCCTGGAGTTGCTTCTCGCCGTAGATCCGGGCCGCCAGCGAGTCCTTCTTCGCTTCGCTCTCTCCGCCTTCGTCGCCGTCTTGTCGCTGCTGCTGCGGCTGCTGCGAGCCCGCCTTCTTCGTCGTCGGCGGTGCCAGCGTGCTGTCACTGTGCGTGCGCTTGCGGTCTCCGGTAGCGCCGTCCTCCTTCTTGACCTGCTGCGTGCGGCCGTGGTCGGCGCTCAGCACTCGGGCCGCCGAGGGCGACAGCGACATCGGCTTCTTGCTCCGCTTCTCCCGCACCGAGGCGCCCTTCTTCACCTTCTTCACCTTCTCCACACCCGCCACGTCCTCCACAGCCGTCGCCGTCGTCGACTTCTTCTCGCTGCTGCTGGGCTTGCTCTTGCTGCTTCCGAGGCCGACGCCATCGCTCCCGGCGGCTGCTGGGGCCTCGACAGTCCGACTGCCGTCGGAGTGGCTCAGCTCCTTCTTGGGCGGTGCCTTCTTGCTGCGCTTGTGCATGTCGTCGAGCAGCGAGTTGTGGAGGCTCTTGCCCACCGGGCCGACGATGAGGCTCGCCGAGCCGCTCCGCTCCCGCAGCAGCACCGGTACGTCGTCATCGTCGTCACCGTCGTCATCGTGGCCCAAGGGGCGGAAGGTGGTCGGGGAGATGCGTTTGCCGTGAATCCCAGCGCTTGAGGCAGCGGCCGAGGCGCTCGGGTTGCGCTTCATGGCGGCCTTCATGTCGTCCACCCGCTTGGCCCGGCTCATCAGCTCCTCGCAGCTGCTGGTACCCTCGTTGTTGATCCGATCGAAGCTGCGCACCGATCGCGACACGTTCAGCCGTTGCGTCTTCCGCTTCTTCTCCTTTTCTTTGTCCTTTTCCTTCTTTTCCTTCTTCTTCCCCTTCGCCGACGCCGGGCTGGTCTCGGCTGCGGCCTGCTCGGGCTTGTCGCTTGTTGTTGTCGACACTCCATCGCTCTGCCCGTCGCTCGTCGCCTCTACGCCGCCTCGAGGAGTGCTGCCCGCCGGCGGCGCGGGGTCGTCGTCGGCCCGGCCGACCAGCATCATTCGGATCTCATTGGACGTGCGCTCGGAGATGCTGCGCCGCAGATTGCCGCCCGACGAGTTCCCCAGGCTGCGCGAGCTCACACGCTTGCCCTGCAGCCCGAGCCGCGGGTGCCGGGCGGCCAGCGTGCGAGGCGACATGCCGTCGCCACCTTCGGACGACGGCGACGCCAAGGTCGACGCGCCAGCGTCGCTCGTACCCGCCGAACGCGGCGATTGGGATTCTGCCAATCAAGAGCAGATCAGCACACAACCACACAGAACACACGACACACGCGAAACGAACCGTGACCGAGATAGCCTGCGACGTCCCTCGGGTTGAGCTGGGTGAGGGTCATCAGTCGGGTCTTGTGAATGGAGCCCCGCTTGCCGCCCTGTCCGCCGGCGGATCCCAGGGACAGGTCGAGCCCCTGCTGGGCCGCGCCGTCACGCCCGCGCGTGGATGTGGGCGAACCCAGCGGCTCCGGCAGCGCCTGGTCGTAGCAGCCCTGCGCGATGGCTCGCGCCGACTGTTCGACGAAGAGCTCCTCCGCCGCAAACTCGAAGGCCAGCGTCGGTCCGGGCGGCCCTCGCACGTAGAGCTCCAGCAGGTGCTGTTGTCGGGCCTCATTCTCCTTCTCTTTCTCCTTTTCCTTGTTCTTGCTCTTCTTCTGCTTTTTCTTTTCCTTTTCGTTCTTTCGCGATCCTCTGCCTTCGCTTTCGTCGTTGTCTTCGTCCCGCTTGGCACCGCCGTCGGTCTCTTCTTTTTCTTCTTTTTTTTCTTTCGCCTCGCTCCCCTGCTGCTGCGCCTCTTTTCTTCGCTTGCGGCGTGACCGGTTCTCGGTGGCTGCAGCCGCCATTGAATCGTTTAGAGTCGCGTTGCACCACTCGAGCACGGGAAAGACCAGGGAGGGAGTAGATGACATGCCGTTGTGCACACGGAGCGACCACTCGCCGGGCTGCCGCACAGTGACGCCGGGGTTGTTGAAGAGCGAAGCCAAAGCGAGAAGCGAAGCCGGATTCCCGATGGTCACCTCGGCGTCATCTAAGAACACGACACAAGACACCCCATTTAGGGCCATGGCAAAAGGCTGGTCGTCTGCTCGAGTGTGCGCTTACCGTTGACCGAGGCGCTGATGATCAACTTGGATGAGTAGAAGCGGATGGCTTTGGTGTGTGGACCGCCGAGAAGCGCGGTCAGAACCGCCACATGATCGACCGCCGCCCGTCGGAGGAGCGCCACGTCGTCCGCCTGACCGTGATTCAAGAGAGAGAAAGAAAAGGAGTTGTAGTACTCAGGCGCAGAGATTGATGGGGGAGGGGCATAGAGGAGTACCCGGTTGGTGTAGAGGTGCAATCGGTGAAGCGCCTCCAGAAGCTGTTCGAGTACAACGGGGTTCTGAGAGCCCTTCATGACCTCAAACATCTCACGCACGTTGGGCGGTGACGAAGTCACCACACTTGCTCGCTTGTGCTCTGCATCCAACACACACACCACACACACGACGTCAGCCACGTACGGAGGTCGTTGTGGTGCTGTTCAAACCATCTGGCGGGGCGGAAGGACGTACTCAGAAAGTTGAAGTTGAGGACCTGAGCGGCGTACTCCTTGACCCGCTCGTTGTCGCTCTTCAGAAACTGGTCCACGCCCTCAACAGCGCACAGCGTGCGATCCTTGCCTGTGCGTGCGCGGGGGTTAGCACACGACCGGAGCTGTGGCTGCAGGGACTGGCGTGTGGCTCGCGAGTACCAGAGATGGAAGCGGCGGCCAAGGCCAGCACGCGCAGCGCCGCGATTTGGACAGTGCCGGCTGTCGGGGCGGAGAATTGGCTCACGACCGCATCCCAGGCACCGCTCCGGCCGAGCGCCTCTCGCAAGCCTGAAGCCTCAGCGCGTCCTGGTCGTGTGTTGTGTGGTGCGGGCTGCGTGAGTCATTACGACTCGATGGCTCACCGCGAAATTTTGGCACCGAACACGGAGGGAGAGTCAGTGAGTACCTTCATCTTCTCGGGCCAGACAATGGCCGATGGTGGCCAAAAGATGCGTGCGAGAGGTGTCGGTCAGGAGTGAGGACAGAGCCCGCGCCAAAACATGAAACAGAAAACGGCAGGGCGCTGCCGCTGCGCTTCGGTCACTGTGAATCGACTCATCTTGTTGGGGAGGCTGGGCCACGCCCGTCAGTTCTTCCACCGGCGCACCACCAGGCTGGACTTGAAACGACGACAGCCGAGGGAAGAGCAAATCTAATAAAGAGAAGAAAGGGTCAGGTAGTGGGTTGATGCGAGTGGGCGTGCGGGAGGTAGGCGCACCGGAGGCTGAGAAGTTGCGTAGAGCCAGAAGCAGGTTCTGAACCCAAATGGCGTGGTGATCGACGAGAGAACCGTGGCTCTTCTTCTCCTTCTTGCGCAGCTTCTTCTTCTCCTCGAGAAACTCGGTCGCGGCCACCTTCATTAGTTGCTCAGCGACTTCGTGCTTCGCCAGAATGGCAGCTCCTGTTCATAGCCTCGTGAGCATTCACGTAACACACACACGACACACACGACACACACACGAGCAGAAAAAGAGAGCAGTACCAGAGTAGGGGAGGGAAGCAATCGCGCGGGCAATATGTGCTCGTGCCCGCACAGAGGCATTGACGTCGCGCAGAAGCGAGACCAGGTACTTGAGGTGGTGGGAGTTGGCCAGCACTTCGCCGCGGCAGGATTCTAGTGACGGCGCAAACAGTGTGTTAGGCCTCCACCACCACTTGCCCACCCACGCCAAAGCTCATTGTGAGCGATCCGCGTGTGTCGCACCTAATCGCATGCAGTTGGCTAGCAAGCGGGTGGAGGCAATGAAGGCCTTCTTCCGATCGCCGAGCGACGGCATGCAACCGAGCACGACCGACACAGCCTTGGCCGAGCCCAACACCGTCCTCGCCGCTCCTGATGTTCATCACACCCAACCGTTGAGAAAAAGGCGAACAACACGCAACACGCAACACGCAACACGTTTGGGGTGGATACCATGCGCGGAACAGTTGCTCAAGGTGGTGATGAGCAGGGTGATCACGTCGTCGCTTTCCTCCGCTTCCTTCTTCTCGCCTCTCGCTTTCTTTTTCTTTTCCTTCTTGTCGCGTGAGCCTCGCTTGCTCTGGCCTCTGGGCCTGGGGCTCGCGGTCGGGCTGGGGCTTTGACCGCGCGGGCTGGTGAGAGGCCCCTGGCCGCGCGGGCTGGTGGGGACAGCGCTGGACCAGGTCGAGGCCTTTTCCTTCTTTACCCGCGTCAGCCGGGGCGACGCCTCTTTCGGCGATGAAGACAGTGTCGGGCTTCGCTTGCTGCGCGGCGAACCAAATGGCTGCTCGAGCAACACACACGACACATGAGTTAATGAGTCAAGGTCGAAGGAGTTGACGCTGTGCATAGCGTACCCCGTCGAGGCTGGCCTTCAGCTTGGACAACTGATGCAGCGCCTCAATTTCCTGCGCCTTGTCCCGAATCTCTTCCTTGGCGTCGGATTCCGACCAGGCCTTCACGCAGTCCACCAGGCGCTCGAGCCAGCAGCTGGCACCGTCGGGCCGACCGCCCCTGGGTCCAGGACTAGCCGGTGACGAAGACTGTTGCTCTGCTTTGTCTATTATCCGATCGGTTAGCAAGCACCACCGACACTACACCGCCACGGAATACCGACGCACCGGTGGTCTGCGCGGCTGAGTGGCTGCCGGCTGGTTGTTGGTTGATGGTAGGGTAGCACATCGCCTTCAGTCCAACGCTGCACCGCGTCGAGATCTCCACGACCTGCAAGACATCGCAGATGACCTTCGCGCGAAGCGGTTTGGCGATCGGGGCCAATTTGAACGCGACCGAGCCCTGCGAGCCGTCCTCCAGCGCCACGATATTGCCGAAAGTGAACGACTGCTTGGCAGATCGCGGCCAAAGGCTCCAGAAGAGGTCTAGAAACGGCGTTTGGCTCTGCTTGGCCGCGCCTGTCACGCACGAGGCGTGAGCGGTGCGGGGAGCGGCGATAGACTCTGCTTCCAACGTACCTGGTCGCCGATAATAGAGCTGCCGCAGGACGTTCGCTGCGGGGGCATATAGGTCGGGCGCGCACGAAGCCACACACTTCAGCAGGGTGGTAACGTTGACCGTCGTCTCTACCACGACGAAACCTAAACATTACACACACACACGAATACCACGCACAGCCGCAACAAAGCCAGGCCTGTTAGATGGCGATCGACTTGACAGCCGAGCCGGTGACACTAGCGTGATCACGCACATTCGTCCTGCGCGAAATGAGTCACAAGCGCGAGCGCCGAGTCGAGGGCCGAGTCCTCTCGGAGCTTTGCCAAGTCTTCGCTCTCGCCGCCCTGTATGATCTCCAGGGCCATGCTCAGACCTCCAGCCTGCGCAACAGCTTTCCTGTTTTGTTCTGCGCATGCGTGTCAGTGGCGCGCGACCAAGGAATCCGGTGAATGCCGGCAGCACTTGAGTGGGAGGGGGGGGGGAAGCGCAGGGTACCCTCTCGCGCAAAGATGGCGGCGAGCCGCAGGGACAGATGTCTGATTCGCTTGTAGTCAGACTTGAGCATCCAGTCCGAGCCCAGGTGGTGCAGCAGTTGAGCGGTCTTGTTGCGCACTTCGTCCTGATAGACGGACGCTGCTCGATCCACCACGCAACAGACTAGGTGTTACCAGATTGCACTCATTCGGCGAACCTGGTGGTGGCGCAGTGTTTGAAGTGCACTCCATTGACAAGAAAGCGTACCATGCGAAGCGCAGTTGAGAAGGGCGATGAGCGCACACTCGGCCGCATCCCGCTCGAAAGAGGTGCTCGAGGCACCCTCTTCCCCCTCGCGGTAGAGGAGTTCGGGGATGTGCTCCACGAGTTTGGCGACGTGCCAGGCGTACACCTCTGTACCCGTCTCAAAGGTCAGCGAGCAAATCTTGGGGGTTGGCTAGAGTGCGGATCACAGTGTAGCCGTCGTCGTAGTACCTCGTGCCGCTGTGTTTCCCAACGCGAGCAGCGCATAGCCCTTGAACTTGAGCGTGGCATTGGCAGAACTCTGTACACTGTCCTTCGTCATGACCAACTGGCTCAAGCTGTCGCCCATGCCCGACAGCCACAGTCGGTCCTGGTTTTGTGCTGGTGGGACAAAAAGAAAGAAGGAGAGGGTCCGTCAGTTCGACTCGTACGCATACAATTGCAGTTCACTGGGGCTGAAGGGTACGTGTGGTGGCCAGGTGGGCGATCGTCTGCAGGGCGTAGTCGCGCACGCTTTCGTTTGGAGATTTCGTAAATAGTTTGTACAGCTTCTTGAAGCACGAGCAGCCGATCTCCTCCTTGTTGGCCTCTGTCGAGTGTGAGCGCGATGAGTGGTGCGCACTGGTCACGCCTGCAGGTCGGGGTTGCACTCCCACTACGTACCGAGCAGGGCGACTTGAGAGAGGGCGTAGATAATGGTCGAGTGCAGCTTGGCATCGTCGGGGCAATCCTTGAGGAAGCGGAGCATCCGCAGATGCCCTGCGCTCTGTACAATTTCCTCCTTCTTTGCATCTGTCGTTCGCTCACAACCGAGTCAGGCCAAGAAGAGAGACATCGCGATAAGAACGGCGATCGCTCTGCTTTGCTTTGCTGTAGCGCTGGATGTATCTACGCGTACCATCGCGACCCGAGGCAATGTTCGATAGTGCGTGCGCTGCATAGGTGTGCAGAGTGGCGTGGTCCAGCAAGGCGATGATCGCCTCAACCTGGCGCAGCTTGAGGATCTCCAGCACCCAGTTGGTTTTCTCTGTGTGGACGACAGGGAAGAGTGCAGCGCACGAGCGTGAGGCGTCGGGTACAAAACGTAACGAGACACAAAAGTGTTGCTTTGGCGGCAACCGCGCACCCTGTTCGGTTTCAGTGGCCAGCAGGAATCGGTACTCGGCGACAGGCTCGCCCGGCCCCTGAAGCGACGACCCGCCGGCACTGCACACCGTCCATGAGTGGGACTGCTTCTTGTCGATTGCCTAGGAAAGAAAGCAAGGAGGTGTGAGTAGGAAGTTATGGAAGGAAGGAGAGAGAAAATGGGTGAGCTACCAGCACATCGATGACGCAGGTGTCCAGCGCTGGAATGACACCCTTCACCTTGTGCACGTGGTAGTCCTGGCCCACAAATAAATACGAAGAGTGTAAATAATAGTTCTTTTTTTTATTCGTAATAATTGCGATTATTTATCATTTATTTATTTATTTTAATAAATAATAAACAAATAAGTACCTCTTGCTTCTGGTAGTACTCGAGCTGGTTGTTGGTTGTCAGGACGCAAAATCGCTCCTTAAATCTGCCGATGGCCCCGAGCTTCTGGACCCACACGTGGCCCAGCTTGAGCGTCTTGCCTCTGGGCACCATCGAGTTGTGTTTCGAAGCCATTCAGCCGCCCGGATAAGGCCCAATGCCTTGAAATAAATATCAATAAACCTCAAGATGTGCGTCTAGAAGTTGGTCAGTGTCCGCGGCATCGATGAGAGATTGGGAGCAGAGTGGGCCAGTACAAGGACGCGAGGTTGCCCAAACTCGGATCAATAGTTTGTCGTCAGGGAAATGAAGAAGGAAACAGATGAGGAAAACGAACAGGTCTGCGCCTGACACGTCTCACGCAAGATGGAGGCAGGACCCGCTTCGAAAATGGGAACGAATGCGAAGCTTCCCGTGCTGAAGGATCTCTACATGGTCACTGACATTGAGCAGGCTCGCGCCCTGCTCGAGGCGACACTCAGTCAAGAGAAGCAAATTCACACAGATTTGGAGAACATTCTACTAAACGCAGAGGAGGTGGAGTCCACCCTCGCTACAGTTGAAGAGATTCCGTACTGCCCTACCTCACCGTGGTGTCGCTGGTCATGCATCCTTCATCACGACTTATCCTCTGTGCATTTGCAGGATTCGAATCAAGCCTGTGCAGAAGGAGACGACGCGCCTGCTCTCGACCATCAGCAACACGTGCTCTTTGGCCAACGCTGTCTCTGCCAAGATCAGGGACCTCGACTCGACCAGGGTTCGAGCCTCGCTTTTCTAGTCACGAACGCTGGGCGTGCACTCACATAGCTTTGCGTCACTCGCCCGCCTCTCACAGGAGCGGATCCAGCTCACGATGAACAAGCTGCACGACATCATTGATGTGAAGAACTGTGTGAGTGGCGTGGAGGACGCCATGGCCAAGGAGGACTACGAAACGGCCGCTTCGCACATCGGCAGATACCTTACCATCGGTAACGCTGTTGCGCTCTCAGTGCACTCGGTGGCATGCTCGGGCGCGCACACCCTTGGCTAACGCTCTCGTGTATATGGGACCGCCAGGCGACAAGTCGGTCCTGGAGGAGACCGCCAGCAACCAGCTCAAGACGGCCGAGAATAAGCTGAAGGAGATCGTCAAGCAGAAGCTCGAGCAAGCCATCCGCGCTGACGACCAGCCAAACATCATTCGGTAGGCCAACCCGACCGGTTTATGTTCGCGTGGGCTCCTCTGGTTAACGCGAGAGGTGCTGCTGTTCCGCCACAGGTTTTGTCTACTCTACGCCCCTCTGGGCCTCAAGGAGGAGGGTCTCACCAGATACTCGCACTATCTCCGCAAGTTGGTTTCCACCGAGGCTGACTACATCATCAAGAACCTGCTTCGACCGAGAGGTTAGCCGTCCTTTCTTTCTTGCGTGCACGCACAGACGTCCATTGACTCAGACACGTCCTCTCTTTTTTGTCAGATGGCCCAGCTACGGTGACCCAGAACATCGAGGCCAGCGGAGGGGAGCAACTCTCATACGCTGACGGACTCGCACGTTTGTATGAGTTCATCGCCGGCATCATCGACGAACAACAATCTCTCGTTGAGGAGCACTTTGGTACGGAACCCCGCAGTGGCACCGTTCCTCTGTGCGGTGTGGCGCTTACTGAAACTACGCGACTTCCGTCGAGCAGGTCCGGGCAGCATGGTGGTCGTAATCAAGAACCTGCAGCAGCAATGCGACGTCCACTCCACCAAGATCCTCAGCCTCTTCAGCCAGGATACCAACATGCTCAAGATGGTAAGCCTATTCTATTTCCCACAAGTGAGTGTTGGGTCAGTTTCATAGTGAGTAACGTGTGGTGGCCCTACAGATCGATGACATTGTCAGATCCGAGAGGAGGGAGCGACGAATGCTTGGTAAGCGATTGGCTCTTTTGACGAGGCTCATCGTGCCAGTTGCTTCTACATACCTATTAATCGATATCCACCTGCGCATTGCCTTGGCGGTCGATGTAATTTAAAAGGCCACATGCGCTTAGGTTCCGATGCTCGGGATGTGATCGATCCCCGAGACCTTGCCGGATTGCTCGATACCATCGCCATCCTCAATCACCGCACCGAGGTCTACGATCGCTTCATTCGAACTCGCGCACGGTACGTTGAGCCACTTGGGAGGACCTGCGAAGGTGAACACTGACCCCGGCATGTATCCGCGTCGTGCATGTGCTTCGGGCTACATCATTAGCCTCTGTCTGGAGAACGCGGGACAAACGCCCAAGCACCCGGGTCACCCCTCGAGCATGCAAGATGGTCTCATTCACTGCAGCGAGCTCAATAGGTCGATGCAGGAGATGATGGGCCACTACATTAAGCTCGAGGAGTACTACATGATCCAAAGCGTGAAGAAGGTAGTGATTTTAGTGTTGTAAAACACGTTAACTCTCACCTGCTCTAGATAGCTCACCTGTCATTCGACAACCACAGGCCGTCGCGATGGATTCGCACTCTCAGGAGAGCATTACCACGACCATGGTGGACTACGTCTTCTTTGTGCTTCAAGTGCGTACCGCCCCTGTTGCCGAGAGGCGTGTTTGTGTAGCGGGGAAAGCTACATAACAGCTGACGTCTTGTTTTCGTGCAGAGTTGCACTCAGCGCGCACTCTCCACGCATAACGTCAACTCGATGTGCGCGATTGTGAACATGATCAACACGACGCTCAACATAGATTACAAGGAGGTCCTACAGACCATGCTGGCTGAATACAGTGCCGGCAAGGGACCCACTGGTGACCATCGGACAGACTACATGGTACTCACTTACTCACCTGCCTAAATGATGTACATAACAACCGACCAACATTCCAATTGCTGGCCACTAGATCGTACTGAACAACATCGAAGTGAGCTGCGAGTATATTCTGAAGCTCAAGGCGAACCTCGAAGCTGAAGAATCAACCATCTTCACCGACCCCGTCGAAAAGGCACGCCACTCCGGATGTCATCAACGAAGTGCATCGCTAACTCTCGCTCTTGCTTCTGGCTCCTGTTCCTCTGCAGGAAAAAATGAAGTCCTGTATTCACGACCTCCTTGAGACGTCGCGAAACTATAAGCAACTCCTTCATGTGCGTTCTGCTCCCTGTTCCTTTCTCATCGAGCGTTTCGGCTGACTTGCTTCTCGCACCACAGAACAACTTGGAGCAGGTGGCACAGACCATTACGCCGTCGATTCGACCACTGATTGAGATCTTCAGCGCCGTGAATTACCAACTGAACGAGGTATGCTTCTCCGAGGTATTAGTAACCGTGCCAGCCACCGCTAACGCTGTCGTGTGCGATGCAGGCCGAGTACGCCGAGTATGAAATCAATGACCCCTTCGTCTACAAGATCACGGCTGGACTGGACAACCTGTTTGCGCCCTTCAAGGTGCTGACTGACATGCACTCCGCGTGTCGCCCTTACGTTGGCTCACCACAGCTCTGCGCAGATGCATCTCACCGAGGGGAACTACGACGGATTGGTCCACATCGTTATTCACGACATTGCCACACGTCTCGAGAAGGCCTTGTTCCAGAAGCGCTTCAACCAAGTATGCCGCCTTTACGACCATTCAGGAATACCTAGCTGTCGTGTACTCACTGAAGGCCTCTCCCCCCCCAACGAAGATGGGCGCTCTGCAGTTCGATAAGGACCTGCGACGCCTGGTCAGCTACTTCACATCGGTGGCGCACAATGCCGCGAAACTCACGGGCACGACGGTGCGGGGCGAGTTTGCTCGTCTTTCGCAGATCGCCTCCCTGTTGAACTTGGAGAAGGTACCTTACCGTCGTGTCAGGCCCGCAGTTGCTGGTGACCCCCACGAGCTAAGCGAATCCCTCTGTGTAGGTGAGCGAGGTGATGGAGTATTGGGACGAGAATGCGCGCCTGCAACTGAGACTCACGCCAGGAGAGGTACGCCAAGCCCTTGGGAGCTCTTGGGCCTTTGGGTAGCACTCTAAGTGTGGTGCAACCACCAACCACCGTATTTTTGTCAACGTCGTCTTTGTGTGGCCGCGTGTGCTTTGTGTCGTTGCGTAACAGGTGCGGAAAGTGCTTGCGCGCCGTGTGGAATTCCGTGCCGAGGACATCGCCCGCCTCAAGCTGTGAGGCCCCAAGGGACGGCAACCAAGAACAAGAAGCTCGCCGTTGCAGCCAATCGTCCCGCGCTCTGTCGTTGCGCCCAAGTAAAAATGGGCGAAAATGCCTTTTTTTCGCTAATTTAGTGGTTTGATTTAAATGATTGCGGTTGGTCAGAGCTGCAGAGCACAGAATTTTCGGTGGAACCTTGTGCCTTCGAAAGAGGGAATTTGAAGCTGGCAACCAACCTGGCCTCCCTGGTTATGTGCGGTTGGTTCGTACAAAATCAAAACAATCATCAAAGTAAGTGGATAGCTGGCAGTTGGAAGCGAAGGACAACGAATAGTAAGTTTGGTCAAGGGAACCCTTTATGTCGTACAATGGCGTCGTTGCAGAGAAGCGCAAAGCCAGGTTCGTGGCGTTCTAATTTATTGATATCTTCCATCATCGGCTGCATCGCATCTTGATTGCTATTATTTTTTTTTGCAATTTATTTGCTTTCATTCGCTTTATCTGTTGCTTTGCATTTTGTGTGGTTGTATTACATTTTTATGAAATTCACCATTACTTTTAATTGCACAGCGAGCAAACCTACCTGAAGAGCCTCGGGACGTACGTGTCGGGATTTTCGTCTTACATACCCTCGGGCTTGAAGAAGCAGCTGTCCAGCACCCAGCCTCACGATGAGCGGGACAAAGTCATCTGGGTTGGATTCGACAATTACGAGAAAGGAGGCAAGAGGTATCTTCTTCACATTCCCGCCACTCCAATGCTCTCTACACCCTAATTGACCACGGTTCGATCTCAGCCGGCAGTGCCTGCTCTTGAGTTTTGTGAACGGGTTCCAGATTTGGGACATCGAAGACCAGCCAGACTTGATCTGCGAGCTGGTCTCCAAGAGGGAAGGCGCAATCAAGTGCTTCAAGGTGCGTCCTGCCCATGCAGTGCCGCGCTGACCTATCCACTAACCCGCGAGGGCGCCTTCTTCTCCTAGTTCCTGCAAACGCCACCGGAAGGGACGCCCAAGGGACGCCTGACGGACAAGCACCCACTGATCGCCTTGGCGTACGTCATCTTGGCTTGGCTTGGCTTGGCTTGATCGTGCGCCAGCTCATTCGCTGGTCGCATCGAAATCAATGCGCCCCTCGGTTTGAAGACAAGCGCTCTCATCACCATTGATGTCACCTACAGGTCAGCCGAGGATAGTGCCAAGTTTGCCAAGACGGCAGTCAAGTTGTACTCCTTGCGCGAGCAGGACTACATCAACACCATGCGCTTTCGATCGGAAGTGTACTCTATTTTGTGCAGCAAGCGCATGCTGGTTGTGGTGCGTGCCCCTCACCTTTTCTCTCTTTGGAAGTCGCATCAAGCAGTGCCTACGCAGAAGCTCTCTCCTCTTGCTAACTGTGCGGGTGCGGGAACGCGTGTGTAGGCACTGCACGATCACATCTACGGCTTCGACATTGTAAATATGAACAAGATCTTCAGTCGGCCGTACCATCCGCAGGATCCGCAGTTCCTGCCGCAGATGCGGGCCTACGGGCGTTCGTCGCCTTCCATGCGCACCAAGCCCCCGTCGCCGTCATCGCTCATCGCGCTGGGCCCGCGGTGGCTGGCCTACCCCGGCAAGAAGGTGCAGAGCATCAAGGACGAGGATCCCACCAGCAACACCATGGATCAGCTGGTCGAGGCTGCCAAGTACCTCAGCGACGTCGGCTACAAGACCATGTCGAGCTACTTCTCGCCCGAATCGCAGCCGGCCGGACCTGCGGCCCCCGCCCTCACACCCGAGGACCTCGCCAACTTTGGCAACGTACGTTGTCTGTCGTCCAGAGTGCGCAGTGATCCTCTGCGCCGTTGTTCGCTTCGAGCTGTGCTCACCCTCGCGTGGTGCGTGTTGCTCGCAACAGGTGATCGTGCACGATGTGTGCACGGGCAAGACCGTCGCTCATTTCCGGGCACACAAGGAGCCGCTGTCGTATCTGGCGTTCGACCCCAGCGGCACCCTGTTGGTGACGGCCGGGGCCGGCGGTTACGAGTTCAACATCTTCCAGATACGTCCGTCGTCGGGCGCTCTGCACGAGAACGCGTTGCCGCTGTACGCGCGCCACCCCTCTCCGTCTCCGTCGATGGCGTCACAAACTAAGCAACATTTTGTCTTCTTCTTTCTTCTGTTTCCTCTTTTGTTGTTTAGCTACACCCTGGTTCGCGGTCGGACAAGTGCCGCTATTACGGACATCACGTTCAGCAACGACAGCCGATGGATGGCCGTCAGCACCTCGCACGGAACAACACGTACGGCACATACAGCTTCTTGCCGAAGAGCGCACTCTCCCAAAAAAACAGCTTACTTATCCGTTGGCGGTTGTGCAGACATCTACGCCATCAATCCCGAGGGCGGTCCTGTGAATATTCACACCCACATTCCGTCCGAGCCGATCGCGAGCCACGAGGCGCCGTTCATCTTCAACCACCCGCTTAATCCCAAGCACATGGTCCTGAGCGTAGTTGAGCGCATCAAGCAGGCTGGACTCGTTCCTGAGGAGAACGCGGTAAGTAACTCATGCCACACACACAGTAAGTCAAACGCTGACCTTTGTCCGTGTCCCGCTCGCTTGACTCCAGACGCACCAGCCAACGACAGCGGCCATGATCACGAGCACGCCGTCAAAGATGAAAATCCTGGTGGTGACCCACGCGGGCATCCTGAACCAGTACAACCTTCGGCCGCACGGGCCGGCGCCTGGGCCGGACGTGGACCCAAAGACGCTACAGTTGACCGTGGAGCCCACCTTCTACTGGGACGTCTGTCGGCGAAGCAGTTGGCCTCAGCTGCTGACGCGGGTCAAGTCCAAGAAGGCCGAACCGGCCGACGGGCAACCAACCGCCAAGCCCAAGGAGAAGTCGTCTAAGGACCCGAGGTATTCCCACCGTCACCGTCTCCCCGCCGTGTTGCGTGTTGCGTGCTGCGTGCAGGCTTACATAACTTCAATCTCTCTTTCATTCAGTTGGCTTTCCAACGTGGAGATATGCACGCACACGCCGCATTTCCGGCCACTGTGGGCTGGACCGCAGTTCACGTTCAAGACCTATCGCAAGCCGGCGCACGGCACGCTCACGCTCTCCCACCAGCTGATGGAGCCCATCCACGAGGAGAGCAAGATCGAAGCCAAACACAAGCCCGGCGGCACCACCAACTCTGGGTAAATGCTTACCGCAACCTCTCCTGTCCTTTGCCTGGAATCGACTCTAATCGGCGGGCGGTGATCTCGTGCGCGCGCTGCAGTGTGCTCGACCCATCGGCCTGGGGGCCAGCGGAGATGGAGGAGGGAGTCCCCTCTGGYTCCATGGGCAGGGAGCTYAAGGGTATGCCGCCAACCAAGACCTGGACTCATTGATGTGTGTCTCACACTTCCTCCTCCTCCTCCTCCTCCAGACCACATCAACCAGGCGATMTCGACCCCCATGCGGTTCGCCGAGAAGAAGACTGGTAACGAGCTGCCTAGCCTTTTTTCCTCTTTCGTCCAGCTTGTCTCGCTCGGCCATGCTGCATTTATTATGGCTCACACTCCCTTCGTTCGTCGCCGTCTTCACAGAGATGGTGCTCATCGACAGTCTCGTGGGCGACTACAAGAATGGACTCGCCGGCAAGGGCTCGTCCTCTTCCTCCTCCTCTGCCTCATCGTCTGGGCTCAGCCACGACTCCCCCGCCGACAAGGTAACGCACACGCGCACACACACACGCACACGGTCGCAATCGCGGGAGTTGGGAGGGCTCACGCGGTGCATTGCAGAAGAAGTCCGACAACGACAGGCCCCACGACAGCCCACCCCTCCGGATGGACCCGAACCCGCAGAATCTCTACTCCTACGATGACGAAGACTACTAGATCGACGCCTCCACTTCGTCGTCGTCGTCCTCCCCTCTTCCTTGAATGGCCCGCCGTTTACCGTTTACCGCATCCGTGACTAGTGCCTCCTTGCAGCTAGCGATACTCGCTGAGCCTCGTTCCCTCGGACCGTTCGATAACAGACAGAGAGAGAGAGAGAGGAAAGAGAAGACAAAGCTGCAGAGACGATACATGCATCATACTATACAGGGCGTGGTGTACATACCTGCATACATAAGCCCCTCTCCCTCTCCAGGCATCCATTCATCTCCCCGCCTCTTTGCGCCGCTGTGGCTGAGCAGCAGCAAGTCATGTTGTACAAAAAACAATCATCATCTTCCCGGCCATGAGCAATAACAGAAGCCTCTCTCGTTGGGGGGGGGGGCAAGGCGAGCTTAGGCCCGGTAGGGGTCCTGGACGATGGTGATGTGTTGGCTGATGGGCCAGTTCCCCAGCGTGCTGGTCCGGACCACTCTGCCATTGCTCGCGCTCCTGTGCACGAGAAGTCAGCCCTTGGAGCGCATGAACACCGAGAGAGGAAGGAGAAGCCACGTACTTGGCGGGGTAGACCAACTCTCTCGAGACGTTGTAGGCAGCGGCGGTGCCCACGGCGTCGCCCGAGGCAAAGTAGATTTGGCCCAAGCCCAACATGGACCGCAGCCTGCTGTTACGGGTGTCGAGCTTGTGGAGGTGCACAAACTCCAGACCCACGGACTTGAGCGCCACGGAGTGGATGCGCCACCGCGGGTCCATCGCCTCAGGTACCCCGCCTTCATTCAAGCAAAAGTCGCATGTCCGTCAAGGGCGAATTGGGTGATGAGATCGGTTCCAACATTCTACGTAGCAAGGCGGTGTGACTTACCTTTGTGATAGATCGCCAGCTTGGAGTTCAGGTGAGAAAGATGCGAAGCCATCAGCCGATCACGAACCAGGGCCTTCGCCGAAGCAAGATCCGAAGCCACAGCTGATCAACAAAGAGTGAGCTGTGCTCCTGCAAAACCAAAGAGGGGACAATGCGCACCAGGTGCACTGCTGCCGATGGTCTCCACAGTGGCCGGCACGACAGGCGACCACGGGAAGCCTGGGTATCGCCAAGGGGAGATCAGTCTCACACCGAGGCAAGTTGGCTGAAGAAAAGTATACCAACACCGAGGCTGGAGATATAGGCATTGCCGATCTCAACAATGTTGTCGTCCCACACGCTCGACTCTGGAAAGCCCTGTACCACCGGTGAACCTTACAATGCAATGAGACTTCGGGCGAGTGGAGTTGTGTACCTCGACGAAGGAGTGGACCTTGCGCCACACGCACAGATTGCTGGGCCGCAGGAAGCTCTCCTCAGCTTGCTCAGCCAACAGTTCCTGGCGGGTGAACGCCTTCCCACTGCCAACCGGCCGCTCCACGAACTGGGCCCCCTTTGCGAACGCCTCTTCTTCTGCCTTGGAGAAGGAGAAGCCGGTCCTGACGTAGGCATTGGTGGAGCCCAGGAGGGCATTGTAGCACTCGCGCACGTGCTCCTTGTGGTACATGACTGTTTGATAAACTAGTGATGTCAGTTGTTTGTGCCATCGCGTCAGCTGTACAGCTGATGCCACTCACCTCCGCCGTCCATGAAGAAGAGCATCTCCCCAATGGCGTAGTCCACGCCCAAGTTGAACAGCGTGCCGTGGCCCACCCTGCAGATGAGAAGGTCGGTCAGGGACCTCACCTCTGCGTTGGCCCAGAACAGGTCCGTCGCCGCACCTCTGCGATGTCGTGTGAAGCTCGATGACCAGGTACTTGACCTCCTGCCCGAAGTAGGACGAAGCAGGGTAGGGCACTGAAGAGCTTGTTGGGTGAGTGTGGTATGTGTGGAAAGCCGGCGATCTGTGTAGGACCACGAACCGTGGTATGAGAACGACTTGAACAGACCCAGTCCGACTGCCCGACTCTCTGCCCCCACTACGAGCTTGCGGTGCTTGACGAAGCGATGCACCTTGAGTGCGGTCTCATCGCTGGAGTTGTCGTCCACTGCGGTAAGCAAGCGCTGTAAAAATTAGGAGGAGCCCCACATGGCAGGGTAGCATGGGCTGGAAGGAGAGGCGGTGGCCCAACGGACCGATGATGATTTGCACAGACACACCGCTGAGGCCTTTCTCCTTCCTCTCCCGGATAAAGAGCTCCACGCTCTCCTCCACACTCTCCAGGGCGGAGGTGATGTACCTGCCAGTCCCGAAATGTCAGCCAGAGCGACTCCCTTCCGCTAAGAGGAAGCCAGCAGGGCGGCGGGAGTGAAGTGCACCTGGCGTTGTTGTGGGTGGCGACCACTATCGAGATGGCGTTGGACTGCCCCCGAAAGTATTCTTCGTCGTTCCTGCCACTGGCCACAGCCATCACTGCCAGTATAGCAGCAAGCAACGCGATTGCACGGGCTCTGTGCATGATGTGACACCCCCACGACAGCGAAGAGGAACGACAAAGAAAAAGAAACAAAAAAGGGAAATTCCTTTTGCCCTGATTTGGTCGCCGCATTTCTTTTTCATTTCAAAGAGAAAAAGGAAGAATTTGCTCAAATTCTTCAGGCTGAAATCAAAGGTCGGTTGTGAATGGAGGAGTGGGGAAACCAAATCGATTGGCCGAGAGCGAAATAGGGTTCGGCTGTGGTGCGACGAAACGCGAGCACGACAACAAGGTTCAAGGCCCTTGAATTCCCTCCCTCTGCATTCGAAGAGAAGCTCAATCAACTTTCTCTCTCAAAGGCTGCGATCATGTCGGACATTACTCAGGAGGAGATTGTGGAAATCGTGACCAACTTCCTGTTGAACTCGCCTCCCGGCGAGTTCATGGAGGTCGTGACTGGTACGGCGAGACCCCCCTTTGCCCATTAATGCCATTTTCGCTGCCTCGCCAATTTCGGGCAAAAAATGTTCGATGTGAAGGCAGTCCTTGCCATTTTCTCTCTAAATGCATGATCTCTGATCGACTACGCACGCAAATAGATGTCCGTGGCCTGCTTCCCGATGAGTCGATCCTCAATGATTCGGCCCCCGCTACCTTCAGGGAGTACAACACCGACCAGATGCTTCAGATGCAGTCCCCTGGCAATCCCCACAAGTTCCTCATCACCAAGTTCGGTGAGGTCGGCAACGGCGAGTACCTCGACCCCCGCGGCCGCCAGGTCGTCCATTTCGACCACATTCGCCAGGTACACACTGCAAATTGTGGCGCGTTGGCTGCAGCAACTTACGAGAGCGGATATCACAGGAAGTCACTGGTTCGCGCCCCATCAGCGGCGAGCTTGACAACAGCGTCGAGTCCTTCAGGTAACGCCGTAATCTTGATCTCTACATTTTGAGCAACGAGGGGGCTTACGCCGCCAATTTTTACGCGTTTCAATTCAAAGGGCCGCTTTTGATGAGAAGGCCACCGAGTACACCAACGAACACTACCAGAACGGTACTGCCACCATCTATGGCAAGAAGGAGGGCGGCTCTGTGGTCGTCACCATCTGCATCTCTTCTGCGAGGTTCAACCCCAACAACTTCTGGTACACTCCCCCCCCTCTCGCGCAATCCAATCTTTTTCGTTCTTTGCCTGGTGGCTGAAGGAATGCAATGCGAACATTCAATCGTGAAGGAACGGTCGCTGGAGGGCTGTGTGGACTTGCAAGTTCTCCCCCAGCGGTGGCAACGTCGACATTTCGGGTGTGCTGAAGGTCAACGTCCACTACTACGAAGACGGTAACGTTCAGCTCAACACTGAGACCCCCGTCAAGATCAGCGCCACCGGCAGTGTAAGTTTCCCTCCTTTCTTTTGCCCCTTTCATTTTTTTT
>CDFN01058546.1:0-11727 GCA_000826445.1 Acanthamoeba quina | reverse complement strand
GCCGAAGCCACCGGTGGTCGCCGCGGGGGCAGCAGAGGCCGAACCACCAAAGCCGAAGCTCGACGCAGCGGGCGCGGTCGAACTGCCAAAGCTGAAGCCGCTGGTGGTCGCGGAAGCAGCGGAGGGGGTCACGGAGGCCGAGCCCGGTTTCGAGTAGGCAGGATCGCTGGTGGTGAGCCTGAACTCGACGAGGTACTCCATCTGCTGCTGTTCGATGTTGTAGACCACGTATTCGTCGTCGGTGAAGGCCGACGGCCGGCCGTGACGCGAGCTCACGCCCTGCACCGAGTTGTAGCCCTCCGGCGCCTCGCCTGATCGGAGAGAATGGAAAATGAATTGATTAGTCTCGCTGTGGGGTCGTGTTGGTGGAGGAGGGCACGGGGTAGCGTACTGAGGCCGGGGGTGACGGCGTAGACCTCGTGGATGTTGCCGAGCGCGACTCTGTTCAAGAGCATGAAGCGCGTGCCCTGCGCACCGGCCGACGTGTACTTGGCCGACGTGCACGACTCGCCACCAAAGTACAGACCAGCGCCCAGCAGACCGTAATCTGCACTCAGAGGACGGTTGAGGGGGGGGGTGACAGTCAGCAAGAGAGCAAGAAAGGAGACAAATTGGCGCGAGGCGAGGCGTACCGGTTCGCTTGCCGCCGAGGGCGGTGACGGACTTGGGCATGAGCATGCCACGCGAGAGAAGACCCACCCAGTTGGAGATCTTGCTGCCGTGGAAGAGCAGCTTCTGGTTGTGCAGCTGCGAGGTGAAGCGCGACGTCTCGGCCTCGCGCTTGATGCCGTAGACGTTGAGGACTTCGATCTCGCGCGACTTGACCTGGTTATCGAGCACGTGGTCCCGGATCGTTCGGAAGTTGCCGTCATCCTGTTCGACGTACGACACCTGGCACCGCAGAGCCTTGTACTTGTTGTCCACCTCGGCGCTGTTGTGTGGTCGGGAACGGGTGAGTAAGTCCAGCAGGCAGTAATTCCTCGAGCAAGCGAGAGAGAGAGAGAGAGTCCTCAGAGACACGCAAAGTGTTTGTCAACATTGTGCGATGACTTCAGGATTAGCATAGGATTGATGTATCATCAACGGACATGGTGCTCTCTTGAGAGATCGATAGAGAAGAGGTAAGAGAAGAGGGTGAGTAGTAGGAGTACCTGTGAAGCACGCCACCGCCGGCAGAGTTGACTTGCACCATGTCCTTCATGAGCTGGAGCAGTTCGCGCTTCTGGTCGAAGGCCTCGGGCGTCTTGAGGACGGCGGCCATGACGGCCATCTTGGAGCGGCCGATCGGGTGCGGGATCACGGTGTAGAAGTCGCTCGAGAGCCGCTCGGCCGACGCCTGGTCGAGCTTGTTGGTCTCGTACAGGGTCTGCAGCTCGTCGAGGATGGCCTCGCCCTTCTCCACCTGCGTGAGCGTCAACACGCCCAGCGGCGTCTCGATACCGCGCGACGTGATCTTGGCCGACACCGTGGCCGTCAGCCTGCTCGTGGCCTCTGAGTAGATGTAGTTGATGAGCGACTGCACCATTGGGTGAAGAGATGAAGACAGGCCCGACGACGACGACGACGACGACGCTTGAGCCTCCTCCTCTTCATCAGCGGCAGAAGGAGCGGGCTCGGCGTGTCTGGCGCGGGCCTTGTCGGAGCCGATGTTGCCCGAGGCCATATCGACCTTGCGATAGCCCTTCTTGCCGGTCTTCTCCTCGATGATCGACTCGTAGCCGGCCTCGGTCTGCTCGAGGTTGGCGTAGTGGCGCGTCTCCTTGCGGCCCGAGTTGGGGTCGTTCTCCAGATCGTCCGTGCGGCCGTAGTGCGTGAACAGCCGGTGGTACTTCTTGCCACTACCAACAAAGAAGGTGCACAGAGCACTCGTCAGCAAACGATAACGTAACGATGATGAGGATGATAAGACACCAAGTCGTCAAAGTCGTACTTCTCCTCGGCCACGTGCTGCTCGATCGAGTAGTACTTGTTGTGATTCGACATCACGTCGGTCCACTGGAGGATGTCGCTCCGGGTGATCTCAAAGTCGTCCGGGTAGTAGGGCTCGCCCTTCGTGCCATGAGTCCAGGCCTTGACCTTGATGACTGTTGTTTCGCCAACCGAACGTCAGGCGATGGTGGTTACGGATGGTTTGGCGCGTGTAGCGTGTGCTACGACGGTTGAGAGGGCGTACACTTGGCCTTCCACCATCCCTTGGGCCGGGCAGGAGCGCTGGCGCTACCGCTCGACTGACGCACTGCGTAGAGGGCGGTCATCGATCAGCTTTATCGACATGACCAGGGAAGCGAGCAAAAGGCAGCGTACGCGAGGAGTCGCTTTCGGCCAGAATGTACGGCCGCTCGTCGGCCTTGTGGCCCTGCTGGACGCTGTCGTGGATGAAGTTGTCGTTGACGATGAAGACGCTGGACTTACGCAGCGCGCTAATCACCTTCTGCGTCTTGTTCTCCACTTCCTGTGCGGTAGTCACCAAGTGGGTGGTCTAACCACAAAACACAATACAAGAGTTGATGGTGAGGCTCGCATTGTGGATCGAAATCGGCGTACAAAGCCGCTACGCGCAAATCGAATAGGAATCGAAAATTTGATCACATAGCGGCAAGAAAATCAAGATTGAACGTTGGTGAATGGCGGCACCCACCTTGGGCGAAACGATGGAGCTGGACTCGCCACCATTGGCTTGAACAATCTTCTTCAGCTCGGTCTCGTTCACCCCCGAGAAACTGAAAAGGAGTCCAGTGAATGGTCGCTGCATTTCGTTTGTCTGTACGCCACATAGTTCAAGAACGAAACAATCAGCAAGGCCAGCACAGTAATCAATGCCTCTGCGTTGCTACGCCCAATGTACGCCAAATCATCGATGATTTGGCGTACATTGAGACATGTCCATCCCCACACCGGGTTTACCTTGTGTACGAGGCGATGTCCAGGAATCCCTCCAGCGCCAAGCAGGAAGGGGGGTAGGGGGTGGGCAAGAGGGTTGCAAGTAGCGGGGCCGGGCAAACAAACAGATCTGTTTGCGTTGTTTTGCCTTGTGGCCAAATTGTCGTGCACCGAAATATTGTTTTTCTATTCGAAGAAGAATTTGGTTTATTGCGCTTGCACCCCATTGGGTCCGGTCTTTCTGTCGACGTGTTGGGATCTTCCTCGCACTTGCGCATTTCTAGCCACTTTGGGGTACCTGGGTCTCGTCGTCTACTCGTACGTCTTGTCCACCTCGGTCAGGCAGAGGAGACACACTGCCCGCTTGTCCTTCCAGCCCGGCAGAGGGTACTTGCGCTTGCTCATACATTTTTTACAAACCGACGCCTTGCATCGCGGGCACACCTTGTGCTGGAGAAGATGAAGACGACGAAGGGCACAGTAGTTTGTGTGAGCCATTCCTCTTTACTACTGCTACTGCGGAGGTGGTAGTACGAACCTGGCTTTTGAAGAGCGATGCCCGTACGGACTCCTTGCAGACCGTGCACTCGCGCGGTGCCTGAAGACGCCCCACCTGATCACCGCCTGGGTTGTCTGGTACCGCCCCAGGTTCGCCATTCACCTCCACAAAGATGCCTGAATGGGGCAAAAGGCAGGGCACGGGTGCATTATGGTGAGGACGACGAGCGTCACGAGACGAATTGAGCGGAGCGGAGTGGAAGCGTGCGCACCTCTTTCGATGAGCTCCTCCTTCGTCTTCCGCTTCTTGAAGAAGACCAAGAGCAGTTCTGATGCGGATTTCCTGCGCTGAGCCCAATCTACGTTGTTGTTGAAGGACCGCACACGGAGGAGACTCAGCCTTTCAAGTGGTGCGGTGCGGTGCGGGGACTCATGGCGTACCTTGTGGCTGGGCAGAGGAGGTGCTGCCCGTAAGCGCGCCTCGCCGGCCCATCAGCGGAGCGAACGAGCCCGACTTGGTCCGCGGTTGTGCCTGCACGAAGCCGCTGACTGACGAGGCTCCATCGACCCAAGTTCGCCGCGTCGGCGCCGCAGGCGGTGGGCCGACCGGACGTTGGGGCATAGGCTGGCGCTCTCGGGATGGCGCCCTATCCCTTGCCACTATGGGCGAGCCCTCGGTGGGCGAGCCCGACGGGGAGGACTCCAACGATGGCAGGGGCGAGTCGAAATGCTGGGTCGGCCCCGCAGCGTCGTTGACCTGCAGCTTTGCTGCATCGTCCTGCGGCGTGGGTCGGCCGGTCGACAGTCCGCTCGAGTTCAAGGTGATTCTCGGAGAAGCGTTCTTGGAGAAGCTGACCCTCTTCGGCACGTTGGCCGAGTTGAACTGGTCGTTGCTCACCGTCCTCGCCATCGGCACGACCGGCGTCGGTCGAGCGCCCCCAAGCGACTGGTGCAACGCCGCCACGCGAGCCTGCGTCGATGGCAGTGCGAAACTAGGGCAGCGAGCACACAACGTTAGGCGAACGAGAGGGATGCCAGGCATGGCGGGGAAGCGACGTACGTGAAGTGGGGAGTGGAGCGGCTCAGGTCCGGCGCCTCGCGGCTCGCTTTGCGGCGCAGGACGGTGCCGGTGTCCTGCTTGGGCACGAGCAGAGTCTTCATGTCCTGCGCACTGTGCCGGCGGAGGACCTTGAGCACGGGCGATTCCTCCTCGGACACCATGCCCGTCTTCACGGGCTCGTCCTGGCCCAGCGGCTTCTTGAGCGACTCTCGCAGGTTCGCCATCGCCACCGCGCCTGGAGCCCTGGCCCTAGGCACGACCGCCACCGGCGGCTCCGCGCCACCTGGGCTTTCGCCCGCTCCTCCCGCCCGTTGCGGCACCGGCGTCTTGCGCAGTGTCACCCTTCGCGCGTGACGTCAGCACAACCCGAGCTGGCGAGACGCCAGCGCATACATGAAAGGGAAATGGCGTACTGGGTTGGGTCAAAGGCAAAGCCAGGAGCCCCTAGAGGCACGAGCCGAATGCGTTTCGGCTCCTCAGAGGTCTGATCCGGCTGCTTCGGGGTGGCGCCGGCAACTGCGACTGGTGGGGCGGTTCGCTCTGCGTGGCCTACTGCCGGCGGCTTGGCCGCTGGCGCCGGTGGTTCTTCGGCCTCAGTCGACCGGGGCGAAATCATGATGGCGGCCTCGCTTCGGGTGAGGGACTTGGTCTTCTTGTGATGGCCGCGCGAGGGCGTTCGCCGTCGAATGGTGGGCGAGTTGGGTGTGGGCTTGCTCAATTGCAACTGCGCGCCCGCACCCAGACAGAGCTTAGGCAAAGCACAACCGACGCACAAGGCCACAATCACGTACGTGCGAAAGAGGAGCTGATTCGACGGGCTTCAGCTTGGCCAGGTGACGACTGTTCCACAGCGGCTGCACCCAAGAGTGAGGGGAGGAGTGATTAATAGGGAGGCCTCTCGCTGGCTGGGTCCCGGCCTGGGCAGGTGCCAACGAACCTTGAACGCTTTTCGTGCAAGGCACCCACGCCACCGGGCTTGAATGCGCACAGCCGCTGCTCGCAGCTTGGCGTGCATTCGCCGCACACGCCACCCACGCCACACGCGCCCAATGAGCACAGCAGCCACCTCCCTCCGCTGCTTCTCTCTTTCCTCTTCTTCCTGCCTCCTTCGCTCTTTCACTTTTTCTTCTTCTGCTTCAATCCTCTGCCTCTCCTCCTCTGCCTCTTCTTCCTCTTCTTCAGTTTCGTCTTCATCTTCGCTCCAGCGCTCTTCAGTTGTCACGTTTTCGTCGCTCTCTTCCTCTTCTTTCTTTTCCTCTTCCTCCTCCTTCTCGCTCAGCTTGCTCTCCTCCTGCTCTGCAGCTGGGGCTGCTTCCTCCGCTGTCGCTTCTTCGCGCTTTCGCTCCTGGTCCTCGGCCTCGGCCTCGGCCTCCCCGTCGGCCTCACCACTTGTGTCCGGTGTCGGTTCCTCTGGCTCTTCAGCTCGCAGCGTATTCTCGTCCTCTGCCTCCACTTCCTCTTTCCCCTCCTCTTCGCCAACTTCTTCTTTTTGTACACTCGTGCCCTCGGCTGCTTCGCCTTCGCCTTCGCCTTCGCCTTCGCCCTCCGTTCGCTCCTCCTCAATCACCACTATCTCTACACGCCCTTCCTCTTGCTGCCTCTCGGCCTTCGTCTCCTCCTCCTCCGTTTTTTCGTCTCCTTCTCCTCCTTCTTCGTGGTGGTCATCAATCTCACCACACTTCTGCTCAAGATTGTCGTTTCCTTCTGCCTTGGCCGCATCGTCATCTCCAGTTTTCTCCTCTTCTTCTTCTTCTGACGAGCCGTCGGCACGACGTTGTTCCTCGAGAAGATGTGGCTGGTGGCCCCCATCCCCCTGCTGCTGCCGCTGCTGCTGCTGTTCCGCTATCGCACCAACGGCGTCCACCACCGCCTCCCCGTCCATCTCCAGGTCCACTCACCCTTCCTGTGTTGGTGGGTGGTTAAAAAAAGCAACAGACTTGTTCGATGCGGCTGCAGATGACGTTTGCCGTTTGACGTTGTGTGTTGTTGGCTCGCAAGCCTTGAGCTTGGGTTGGGTTGGGGCGCGTGGGCAACGTACCATGAAGCCTGGCGCGCCCGGAACGGCCTCGATGAAATCTCGAAATGGATAGAGTGGGCCTAAATAGGGAAGGAACCGACCGGTTGATGAAGCGTGTGTTGTATTTACCTTTTCTTGTGCGGCTGCTTACCTCTTTGCTTTCCTCTTTGCTTTCATTTGCTCGTGAGAGTGCGTCTTCCACTTACCTCGCCTTCCTCTGTACTTTACGTGTATGCTTGCTTGCTTGCGTGCTTGGCCTCCCCTCGTTGCCTCGACCTTGTGTGATGACTGTCTTCGATCCAGCGGTGTCGCTTCTGCTCATGGTCGTCGTCGTCGCCCTCTCTCCTCGCCTTGGTTGGGGTCCACTTCACTTCCTGCCGTTCTTGCCGTCGAACATGTGCATGGCGTCCTCGTTCTTGTAGGTCCACCCGTACCAGAACAGGTCCTTGTGCGAATACACCTTGTTCGTAAATGAACGCCCCTGTTGTTGATGATGATAATTGTGGTCTTGGGTCAGTGCGAGGTACTGTGGGAAAACGTTCCTCTACTACAACTCGAGGGCCGTACCTCGCTGTCCTCCTCCACAAGTTCGTCGAACTTGTCGAAGTTGGACACGTCCTCGGGGTGATCGATCTGAAGAAGTAGCAGGGGTAGTGAAGAAGAAGAAGGTCATGAGCAGGTCAGCAGGCCAGTAGACTATGCATTGAGGAGGTACCCTGGGAACGAATGGGGCCGCGTGAAGGCTTCTCAGCGCGTCCCAATCCACGCCATCAAAGAACGGATGCAGCTTGATCTGTTCCACCTTCAGACGTTTGGACTGTTCGCAACAGAGACTGCGGCATCATAGACAAACAGGCGATCAGTTTAAGCTGCAAGTGCGGCAATGCAACACGGTGGTGGTGGTGGTGGTGCGGGTCGTACTTGATGATGAGGTCCTGAGCTTCGTCGCTGAGATCGACTTCCTCGGGGAACTGGAGGGTATCCTCCCAGTTCATGATCTTTCGATAGGTGTCCGACGGAGTGTCCGCACAGAAGGGCGGGTAGCCGCAGAGCATCTCGAACATGATGACGCCCACGGACCACCAGTCACACTCCTGGCCGTAGCTCTGAAGGAACACTTCGGGCGCGATGTAATCTGGCGTGCCCACCATCGAAGAGATCTACAAGTATTGTGTGTCGTGTGTGTCGTGTGAAAGTCAGTCCAGCCATCTACAAACCAGGCCTACGCATAGGTAAAGGCAGGCTGTACGCATCCGCCTCGCCTCTTCTCTTTCCACGTGTTCATCTTCTCCCTCCGTGACTTGCGCAGGGTGTCGGTCTTCTTGAGTTCAGTCGTTTCACCAATGAGCCTGTAGCCAACGAGGTTAACAAACTACTTAGCGAACCACTGAGTCGCCTGTACGACCGCGTAGCCGATCGGAAAGAGGGTCGCAGGTGCCCACCTGTTGTAGAGCGACTTGAATCGCGTTGTCTGCAGACCCGTGCAGAGACCAAAGTCGCTCAGCTTGATGTGACCGTTGTTGTCCAGCAGGAGGTTGTCGGGCTTGATGTCGCGGTGGATGTACCCCATCTTGTGGATCGACTCAATGGCGAGCACGGTCTCGGCAATGTAGAACCTGTGAGAAGAAAAGTGAAAGCGCGCGCTTAGAAGCGAAACTTTCACCCAGCCCAAGCGCGAGGTGGACGTACTTGGTCTGCTCCTCGGTGAAGGTATCAAACTTCATGAGGATGGTCATCATGTCGCCGCCGGGCACGTACTCCATGATCAAGTACAGGTAGTCCATGTCCTGGTCATGGCACAGCGCGTCAGATATAGTCCAACACGAGCTGATTACTTGGGTGTAGCGCAGCCAGTACCTGGAACGAATAGTGCAGGGCAACGACCCACGGGTTGCGAATGTCGACGAGAGCGTCTCGTTCGGCGCGCACATGCTTGACCTGCCCTCCCCCCAAACAAGATCGTGATGGTGAGACGTCGTAGGCGCGCTTGCGACTGCGAACCGGCCAAGAAAGGCTTTGAAAGAAAACGCTGGAAAAGCAGTCGAACCTGCTCCTTCTCAATCATCTCCGACTTCTTGAGCTTCTTCATGGCGAACAGGTAATCGGTGCCCTTCATCTTGACCAAACGAACCTGTTACGGCACCATAACGAACGTAGTGAGTGTGCCCACCGGCGGTGCGTCCGACTTGATCAAGCAGAAACACCAACAGGTACCTCGCCAAAGGCGCCACGACCGATGACAGCCACCGTGTGGAAAGCTTGCGGCGAGAGGCGAAGGCGGCGCATCCTGGTCATTGAAGAGAGCGGGAGGAAATGGTGATGAAGAAGGACGAAACTAAGCGCCTCAACAGGTATGTGGTGGGCACAAGCTCGGTACCTGATAAAGCCGCGCTCGAGCTTTTGCCTCTTCTTCACCTTCTTCGCGTCGGGCAAGCCCGCTTGCACCATCTCCTGATCGAGCGCCTTGCGCCTGTGTGTACCGAACGACGAGTCCGCACGTGAGCCGGGGCTGGGCTTTGCAGAGCGAGGGCGGGGCAGAGCTGAGCTGAGCTGCGTACCTGTCGTTGCGGTCCTTGAGCGAACGAAAGAAGTTGGTGTAGAACTGCTCAATGGTGAACTTGGCCATGACAACCTGCGCCCGCGATACCGACGGCGAGTTGAGGAGGCGGCCCGAAGAAGGAAGGAGGAGGAGGGTACGAAGAAGGGTACGTACCTTCTCGACCGTCTTCTTCGAGTACCCGCTCGAGGTAAGCGCCTCCATCGTGTAATCAATCGAATCTGCATCCTCTACGAACTGCTCCCCACCTTCCACAAGCTCTGTTGGTGCCTCCATTTACTGCGCCTTTCCTTCGTTAGCCCTCCTGATCTTCCATTCATTGAACCTCCATCTCCTTGGGCAGAAACATCAAGAATTCTCGCAGGGCGACTGTACCTCCTTCCTCTTTGAATCCAGATGATAATCGCAAGGATCTCGGTCGCAGAGTCTCTGCGTGCAAGACGAGAGCGTGGGTTCTGGAAGATGAGAACAACGCGAGTCTCTGTGGCTGGCCAGTTCGCTTTCCATTTCGGGAATTATTCTATATTTTCTCTTCTATTCTTAGTTTTTCTTTTCTTCCTGGACAAGCAAAGATGAAGGCCATGCATCTGTCCATCCAGCGCGCTAGGATTGTGCCGGCAACCACAGTGTTCCCACTCTTCTCATCAGTCGAGCTGCAACACTTGCTACTGCACCGCAAGCGGAAGTTGCACTCCACTTCGGCAGCACTACACGGGGGTGGCAAGTGCGAACACAAGCCCACCACCTCGGGCGCCATCCCTTGGACCTTCACACCTCACGACGAAGATGCCACGGCAAAGGCGCCGCCAGTGCGAGTTGAGAAGCCCTTTTCTTTCACGCCGCCCAAACCTGCATCTACGTCCCAGCCCGGCAGCGCAGACACTGCAGCCACCGCGGGCCAACTCGAGCGGCAGGGACCGGCACCGGCCAAGCAGGGTGGCATCAGCTCGCTTGACTACTGCATCACCCAGAGCAAGTACGTTCTCACCAGTACGCGTCTGAGAGAATGCACCATGTGACCGCTCTGTCGCTATGGCAACAGGAAGCTGGACTATGAGCACTACCTGTGCGGCATGTACTTGCCCAAGGAAGCGCGTGCCCCCTACTGTGTCCTGCGGTACGCCTCCACGCTCCGCCTCCCACCCATTCCCTGTCTCATGCTGACGCACTCATCGCACACAACCAGAGCATTCAACATCGAAACGGCAATCATCAAGGACATCGCAAAGCAGGTAAGCGTCACGACACACACACACACACACACACACACACACAAGCAGGCAAGGAAGACTGACGCTGTCACTGTGCAGGTGCCGCTTGGATTGATGAGGATTCAGTTCTGGCGGGACTTGGTGGACAAATCGTTCAAGGTGTCCACATCACAGTGATCTCACTCGCGCCTTTCAAGGCCTTCACCACCTGCGGTGGTTAGTCTATCTCACGCATCACCCCTGACGCGACAATTGCAGGGGGACCCGCCTGAACACCCGGTTGCCATCCAGATCGCGGCCATGGTGCCGCGCTACAAGTGGACGCGCACCTGGTTCACTCGCATCCTGAACAAACGGGTAAGGAGTTGCGGTGCAATGCAATGCCAGGATGTCCGCACCTGGTGGCAACTCACTCATTCGCCTTGTGCCGCTGGCCAGGCGGAAGATATTGAAGGGCGGCCCATGCCCACGCTAGCTGCGCTGGAGAACTTCACCGAAGACACCTCCTCGTCCCTGCTCTATCTCACCTTGGAATCCCTGCGCATTCGCAACATGGACGCCGACCACGCCGCCTCCCACATCGGTATCGTTTCGCGATCGTTGGAATGGAGTGACCTGTGCAGTACTTACTTTGTTGGGTGCTTGCGTCTGTCAAGGCAAGGCCGTCGGCATCTCCTTCTTGCTGCGCGGTACGCCGTACCACCTACAACAGCGACAGACCTATCTGCCAATGGACCTGCTCGCCAAGGTACACACCAACCTGCCAGCGATTGCGAATTGAGTGTGGCGCTGGGCTTGACTCTTCATTTTTCGTGCCCTGTGTGTGGTCTGTCTTGCGCGCCGTATGTGCGACTTTGTGCAGCATGGCGTATCTGAAGAGGCGCTCTACCAGGGCAATCTCGAGCACGCTCAAAACCTACCCGAGGTTGTTTATGAGGTAATCTCGCCGCCACCACAGCGGCCCGTCATCGGCTGATGTCCGTGGGTTGGTGCGGCGATTACTCACCACACCAATCGACCTGTACCAGGTCGCATCTGCCGCGCACGCCCATCTCAATCACGCACGTGAGCTCAAGCCAACCGTGCCCAAGGTTCGTCCCTCACGCACAGGAATGCCAGGTCAGCTGCGACCGAGCTAACATCAGCGTCAACGTCAACCCCACTGCGCAACTCCAACTTCTCCCCCCAAGGAAGCGTATCCGGCTTTGTATTCCTCGTTCATTGCCGAAGACTACCTCAACAAGCTGGAGAAGGCCAAGTTCAACGTCTTTGATCCCGGTACGCACCTGCAACGTCGTTGAAGCTCAAACCAACACCGTGTCCTGACTGTCATCCACCCACCTCACCCCCCTGATCCCATGACAGCGCTCCGCCCGACGCCGCAGGGGTCACTCGGCCTGCAGGCCAAGCTCCTGTACAACCACTACGTGGGCCACAAGTACTGACCCCAGGGGCCAGAGAGGATGGCAACAATAAAAATAATTATTCATTATTCATTATTCAT
>CDFN01058517.1:0-15342 GCA_000826445.1 Acanthamoeba quina | reverse complement strand
AATAATCGAACAATTCGAGGAAGATGGAGAACACGACGGGCGAGACCACGTTGAAGGCGCCGTCGGAAACGTTTCTCGCACACCTCTTGTGCGGAGCTGGCGCTGGTGCACTCTCCACCCGTCCCCACCACCATTCAAACACTGTCGAGATCTCAATCTTTTTTCTCAATCAATCGGAAACAGGTCTCATCTCCGACGCCATCGTCCACCCCATCGACACTTGTCGCACTCGCCTGCAAGTGCAGGTACGTTTGGCCTCTTCTGCTCCCCCTAGTTGGCCGACAGGGGAAGTGGTGCTGACGGCGGCGATGGTGCAGCGTGGCGTGGGCTCCGGGCTGTTCTACAAGAACACGGCGGACGCGTTCACCAAGATCGTGCGCCAGGAAGGCGCCAAAGCGCTCTACAAGGGCTTCACCATCGTCGCCAGGTGCCACCCTTGTCCCAAGCCCGCCCCCTTTTGCCCCGAGAGCGCGCCGCTGAACGCGCGTTTTGTGCGTGTGCGTGTGTGTGTCACCGCGATAGCTTCACAGTGCCGGCGCATGCGCTCTACTTCTGGGGCTACGAGACCGCCAAGCGCACACTGCAGTACCTCCTCCCTCTCTTGTTGACCGGTTTGGTGGTCGGCGCTGGTCGTGTGCCCACCAAGCGTCGGGCTTGCTGAAACGCGCAGACCGTCGGTCCCGCTGGAGGAGAAGGGCGCGCTGGTGCACTTTGTGTCGGGCATGTTCGCCGACCTCATGGGCTCCTTCATCTGGGTGCCGCAGGTGCGCCGTTTCCTAGCCTCTTGCCCTCCTCGCAGTTCGCTGCGCCTCACTCCTCTTTTTCGCACCAACTGCAGGACGTGGTGAAGCAGCGGCTGCAGGTGCAGAAGACCAGCCTCGGCTCGGCGGCGGCCGATACGGTCAAGTACAAGGGCAGCCTCCACTGCATCAAGACCATCATCAAGGAGGAGGGATTTTTGGCCCTGTGGACGGTACGTACCTTACATCTCTCTTACACTCTCCGTGCTGTGCCGACTCGTGTGTGTGCGCGTGTGTTCAGGGCTTTCTACCGGCGTTGGCGGTGTACTGCCCGTTCGTGGGGATCTACTTCATGACCTACGAGCAGGCTAAGCGGGTCTTCCAGAAGACGCGAGGCTATGCCTCGGTGGACGACCTCCCGCTTCCCTACCAGCTGGGTACGTACCGACCCGTTCGCAGCCCCCACCAGTGTGTGGTGTGCGTGGCTAAACCCTGTGTGTGTGTGTGTGTGTGTGAACACAGTGGGCGCGGCGTCGGCCGGAGCGATAGCGGCGGCGGTGACCTCGCCCCTGGACATCATCAAGACCAGGATCCAGGTGGGTTCGGACTACAAGGGCGCAGTGGACGCGGCGCGACGGATCTGGACGGAGGAGGGTCCGAGGGCGTTCACCAAGGTACCTGGCCGACTCACGGCCAACTTTGAGCGGTGAGTGGAGCGCCTACGAACCCACCAATGTCGCGGCTGGTGCAGGGTATGGGCGCGAGGATACTGTGGATTGCTCCCGCCACCACCATCACCATGGCTGCTTGTACGTCCCTCCTCCAAACCCCCTTTTTCTGTGCGTCTTGAGGCTCACTTCGTGTTTTTTTTCCCCCACCCACCAGACGAGCAGCTGAAGCATGTCGTTCCATTCTAGAAGAGACCACGCTTGCACGCTCCCACCTTGGTTGGTCGCGTTTCCTCTTTATGAAAACGAGGGGAAAAACAGGGATATCAGAGAAAGAGGACACCTGCTATGAGCAGGCTGCCTACAACCGCCGATATGAAGACGTCCAGGTAGTCCTCCAGTTCGTCAACTTGTAGCGGGTTCTCCTCTTCGATAGCGATCGCGATGTCGCCGGTGGCGGGGACGGGCGTGATATTCCACTTTGTGCGGCCTTCTTCGGCCTGAGCTGCCGAGCCTGATTGTGTGGGTCGGTGCGTTAGCCGCTGCTCCGCTTGCATGTGGTGCTGTGCGTGGAAGCGACTGAGACAGAAGGTGGAGTGTAACACTAACGTTAGGCTATGCGCAGGCCAGATTATCCGAAATTTCGTCGACCAGCAGTCCCATTTGCCAGAGCGGAGTGTCGAAGCAACAGCTCGTTGCAATGTAATGTTTTGAAGGTTAACTTCTTTGCCCTTTGTACAATTGATGTTGCGTGAATGGTCGTTAGGCCATGGAGTCGCCAGCGCCGCCACCATCGTCGACGTGGTGCTTGTCGAAAAAGGCCAGAACGTCCTCCATGCGTGGTCGTCGATCGGGGTTGGGGTGCCAACAGCGCTTCATGACGCGCCGGAAGTCGGCCGGGCAGTCGCCGGGGATCTGCGGGCGCCGCCCCTCCAGGACGTCGAGCGAGACGCCCATAAAGTTGCGCCCGGCGTAGGGCTGGTGCCGGGTGAGCACCTCCCACATCACCACGCCGAAGCTGAACACGTCCGCGCTCTCGCCGTACTTGTCGCCTCGGATCACCTCCGGGGCCGTCCAGCAGGGCGTGCCGCAGCGGGTCATGGTCGCGTTCTCCTCCTTGATCCGCGCGAACCCAAAGTCGGCAACCTTCACATTCCACGTCTCGTCCACCTGCATTCCATGATGATGATGGAGGTGATGATGGAGGTGAGTGGAAGAAATGTTGGAGTATTGAAGAGGTGGTGGGCGTACGAGGAGGTTGGAGGGCTTGAGGTCGCGGTGCACGATGACGGGGTGCAAGGAGTGCAGGTAGGTGATGCCGAGGGCGGCACCGCGGAGGAGCTTGAGCTTCCGCTGCCAGGTGAGCTTGATGGCGTTGTTGGCCAGAATGTCCTGCAGGTTACCCTGCTTGACGAACTCGGTCACAATGCACAAGTTGGGTCGCTTCAAACACGCTCCTGTTGCGAGAAGAGCGAAGAAGAACGAAAAACGAGGAGGTGAGTTCGTTAAATTCTTTCGTTGGCGGGGTAGCGGGGCGATACCGATGAAGAGGACGATGTTGGGATGGTGCAGTTCGGAGAGGAATGCCGTCTCGGCCCGGAATTCAAGCATGCGGCGCTCGTCGAGCTTCTGCTTGATGAACTTCTTCACGGCCACGTCGACGCCCTTCCACTTGCCGCGGTAGACCACGCCGTACGAGCCGAGCCCGATCTGCTTCCCCACCTGGATCTCGCCATAGTCGATTATCCATCGGCACAGGTTGGCCGACGTCAGGAAGTTGTCCTCCTTGAACGCCATGCCCTCGCCCACCGCCGTCTCCACATAGTCGCGCCCGTCCCGACTGCCGGCCGAGGCAGTGGCGTAGCTCCGCCTGTCCTCCCGACCCTCGCTGTAGGTGCTGCTCCCGCCGCCGCCACTGTTGCCGTTGGTCGATGGCGCGTTGCCTTCGTGGGTCACGCCTCCGAAGAATCGGCCCTCGAGCCCCGCCACCTTAATCTCAAACAGATTCGTGCCTGGTACGAGACGTTGATGAGAATGGTGAATGAGGGGCGCCAAGTGAGCGAGCAAGCGGTACCCTGGGGCACGTCGGGCATCTCGAACCTGCCCAGGCTGGAGACACGGTTGAGCTCCTCCCAGCTTGGGTCACTAGCTCTGACCTTGTCCAGTGCGGCCTGGCTGGCCACGATCTGGCCGCCGTGGGTGAAGGCCGTGATCCGCGCCGCGGCGTTGACTGCTGGCCCGATGTACTCCACGAGCCTCGTCATTGGGTCCTGCACCACTGTGGGCGTGCCCACATGCACGCCCATCCGCACCCGCAGGCCCCTGAACAGCACCCGGTCGTCGGTGTCGCCCCACTCCTCGGCGGCACCAGGGTGGTCGAGCAGGGCCTCGGGCCACTCGATGTCCAACAGGGCGCGCTGGACGTCGGCGCACCACTCGAGCGCGTCGACGGGGTGCTGGAAGGCCATGCAGAACGAGCCCTCACCCGAGTTGCGATCGCAGATGAACACCACTTCGTAGCCGCGGTGCTTGGCCAGGGCGCTCCGCAGGGCGTGGTTGTGCGCCAGTGTGGCGTCGCGCATGGCCGTCGCATTGAATTCCCAGAGCGACGCGGCGCGGGTGATGTCTGTGAACACGATCGCCACCTCGCCCTCGGGTGCCCGCACCGCACCAGTGCCAGCAGCGACCGCCGAGTGCCGGGGGGAGTTGGACGTCGATGCGGAACCATTCGACGCCGAGCCGCTGGCCGACGGCAGAGTCCACGACGAGCCGTAGCTGAGCTTCGCCGCCGGGGCGGATCGGCCTCCGGTCGACGAGTTGGTGGTCGTGGTCTTCGAGGTGTACAGACCGGCGCCGGAGGCATCGACGTGCATGGCCGACAGGCGCGTCATGATCTCGAGGAAGGTCGGGCGGATGGCAGGGTCGGTGTGCCAGCAGCAGGTGATCAGCTCCTCGAACTCGACAGGGTGCGCGCCCGCCACCTGCACCTCGGGCATCCGTGGCCTGAGCCCGTCCCTGATCACCGCTACTGCCACCGCCGCGGGGCTGGCCACGTTACTGGTTAGTGCTGTAGGCACGACCGCACGCGCACGCAACACACACTGATATTGACACCCACGAGAGATGCTGTACCTAAGCCCAAAGTATGGCTGTTCTCTGGTCAACAGTTCCCAGAGGATGATGCCGAAGCTATACACGTCGGCCAGGACGTAATCTACGTCGGGCGTCTCGTTCAGGATCTCGGGCGCGGTCCAGTGGACGCTGCCGACGTGGTGATCCGCGCCTCCGCCCTTGCCAATGTCGTCCTTGAACTTGGTCAGCCCGAAGTCGCTCACCTGCCATGCAGGCCATCAAAGTCAGCAGTGGTGTGGGTGGTGTGTGAAGCTTGGGAGCCGACAGCGATCGATCTTACCTTGACGTTCCACTTGCTGTCCAGCAGCAGATTGAGCGACTTCAAATCGCGGTGGACGATGCCTTATCGGAGTTCGTTGCTTGTGAGCGCCAAAGAAAAGTTCTGAAATGTGGAGAAGTACTCCTGTTGTACCTGAAGAGTGGAGGAAGTGCATGCCCTTGGATGCCTGGTAGGCCATCTTGGCCTTGAGCGCAAATGGCAGCTCTGGAATCAGCTCGTTGTGCAGCAACTGGCCCACGCACAGCGATCAGTCGCTCGGTTCACGAGGTTGTGGATAGTGTCAAATGGCTCGGGTGCGTACGTCAAAGAGAGATCCGAGGGCCATGAACTCCATCACGATACACATTTTAGGTGGCTTGGTCGACGCCGCCATGAACAGCACCACGTTGGGGTGTCGCAGCGCCGTCATTACCCTCACCTGGTGGCAATCCATGATGAACCAAGTGAGCGGAATGGAAGAGAGCTGCAGGACTCCAAGGCGTACCTCATCCTTGAAGCTCTTCTCCATCTCGCGTGAGATCTTGTCGGCCGCCACCACTTTCACCGCCACCTCGGTACCCTTCCAGGTGGCTTTGAATACCTGGCCGAAGCCGCCCGCGCCCAGCTGCTCGCCGACTTCGAGCTCGTTGTAGTCGATCTCCCAGTCGTCGCTTCCGCGGCCTGAACGCGTGATCACGCCCATCATTGCAGCGATGCAGCCGAGCAGGAGCAGCAAAATGATTGCCCCCACTGGTATGATGGTCGCTACACAGATCACCAATTGTCAGCTGCCTGCTTGGTCCACGCAGACGACTAGGCGAGGTGGTGGTACCAAGCAGAATGGTGAGGCGGTTATCGTCGGACGAGGAGGTGAAGGCCTCGCAGTACTTGCCCTCGCGTCCGCTGTTGCACGTGCACTGGCCCTCTGCGCAGGTGCCGGCACCGGAGCACAACTCACCGCCGGCGGTGACGCAGCCGTGTAGGCTGCTGACGTGCTCGCCATTGCAGGTGAAATCGTCGAGCAGCAGGTGCATGCGCTTGACGAGCTCCTGGGCATCCGATGCCATGACGAACCCTTGCCTTTTGAGTCAAGGGCGACGTCAGCCGATCGGCGAAGGTGGTCGAATGAAAGAGGCGCGAGAATGTGTACCTCGTAGCGATACGTCTCGCGTTGGCGTCGGACTGGGACCAGTACATGAAATCGGCCAGGGCGGCAGCGTTCTTGCAATCTCTCATCGTGCGCTGCCTGTAGATGAACGACGCAAATGTGGCGATCGGCCAGGCATCTGCGCTTTTACCTGATGACGATGATGGCGATGTTCGAGTGTGAGCCACAGCCAGTTGAGCAAAAGAGAGCTTGCTTCGTCGTACCGAGGAGCATCATATCATAAGCGAGGTCCGGACCGGAGCGCAAGTAATCGTTGAGCGCGACTTTGACTGAGTCCACAGTCGGGTGCACCACAGTCCCATCTGACTTCTTCAGCGAAACCACGCCTAATGTTCGGCTCTGTTGCGGGACACACCGAGGCATACGCTAAGTTAGTAACGGCTCACCACTGCGCACCAACCGGTGGAGCGCACCAGCAGGATCTCGTAGGCCAGCCAAGTGGTAAAGGAATAGCGAACGTCTCGCAAGTTGCACATGATCCCGTCCACTGCGCCCGTTACGATTGAGCGATTGACGTCCGCCTGCACCGGAATGCTCACCAGGGTGCCCGCACCCACCTGCAAACCAATCAATACGGTGAGCAACGAACGGGGTAAAGGTGGCAAGTCTTAGGGTTCGGCACCTGAGCAGAGAACTCTGGCACTGTGAGGTTGAGTGCTGTCGTGAAGGCTTGTGTGACTGAAGAGCTGATCGTTTGTGTGATCACGATGATGGGTTGCATAGGAAGCGCGGTAACGACCTCGATCGAGTTGAGGGCCTTGATGCGGTCGTCGTTCCACATAGTGATTTGCCCTGTCCAGTGGTGGTGAGGAAATCCGTTCAGCACATCCGCCCACCTTGCGAAGGTCAGGCCTTGACTCACCTAAGTAAATAGCCGCCATCGTTTCAAAATCCAGAACGAGCGTAAGGCCCCGCAGCTCCGGCACGTTGAAACCTGAAGGTGCCGGACCAGTATGTAAGAGAAGAGACGAGCGAGCAGGGAAGCAGAACGAAGTACCCGGGACGACAGCCAGGGCCGTTGCGGGCAGGAGAGCAGCGTCGTCCATGAGTTCATAGGAATCGGCAGAGATTCCATTGGTGGTGACGCCGAAGTCTTCGTTGTACTGTGCCAGATGCTCTCTGCCAATGGCCGAGTTTTCCTGATAGTACTTGACGCCAGTGGTCGCCGATGCCCAGCTGATGCCCCACTGGATCCACAGAGGCAACGGCGTTCCGATACCGATGAGGAACGACTTCTCGAACGCTGGCTGCCCGTTGCATTGCACCGTGTTGAGCAGAGCGATGGCGCGCATGCGCAAACTCACGTCCAGCGGCGCCACGTTAATCGCCACAGCTGCGCTCGAGGCGCTACAGCGCACCATGAAGGGAAGTCGCGTTAGACAGCCGATTGTTAAACTAGATTGAGGAGCAAGGATCGTACGCATCGTTCGTGTGGACCCACGCAACAAAGTTGAGCAATTCCTGCGCGAGAGAACGAGTGAGTGTCTCCGTAGCCGCGAACAGAGCATGGGCCACGTACCTGGATATTGGTGCAGTCGAAGATCTCGACTGCTTGGGCCATCGAAAAGAAGGTCATGTAGGAGATAGGCCAGGAGTCGTTGCCGGGCGCGTCGAGGATGTCGACCGTGAAATTGCTGGAGTTGTACTGATCACTAAAGTCCGCCATGGCTGACTGCACGGACGTGGTGGCGGGTCGCACCAGGCTCCCTGCCCGGTTGACCATGTTCATCCACGGGAAGCCGGCCTTTACCGCATCGGCGTAGTTCACGAACGTGAGGCTGTTGTTGTGCTCCTGCACCAGAGCCATAAGGTAAGAGTAAAACATTGAGCGCACGTTGTCCCTGGTTGGCGAGTGTACCGCGAGCCACTGTAGCCGCAGGGCGGTGCTACTGCCCGCATCCTCGGCGTGGCCCGCTTCAGCTGGTGGCATGCTGCCGAAGCTGCGATTGGCCGCCGCCAAGGCGTCGCGGAACTGAGGGCTGAAGCTCTCCAACGACCGCTTGAGGACCTCCACGATCGTCAGTGCATCGTTCTCGTTGTATCCGATCACGATCGGCGCCGAAGGCAGCCTGGCGGCGATGTCGGGGTTGCGATCGCGGATGCTCTGGTGGTCCCACGTCGTGATGTCTCCAGCCCAGATACGCCCCAACACTTCTCTGTCGATGACCTGCAGCGAAAAAAATGTTTACACATGCCACGTGGGGGACTTCACGAACGAAAAGAGAAGAGGCTAGGGTACCAGGTAAGCGTCGGTCTCGTTGAGGGCCGGCAAGTTGTAGGCCATCACCACGGCTTGGCCGACCAGGGGGAACTGCGTCAAGTTACGGCCGTATTGCACGGCTTGGTCGGCCGGTATGCCCCGATCAGCACACAAGAAGTCCTAAGGCGCCAGCACACTGTGAGCACCAACAACAGGGAAAGGTCATCTTGGGAAGGGGTTTGCGCACCACATCTCCTTGGGCGTAAAGCCCAAATGCTGACACAACGCCGCCCTCACTCGAGTAGGTGATGCTGGGTGGGTTGCATGTTCGATGAGTAATTGGCGGATCGCCGGGAGTGGGGGATGTACCTCACATCGTCACGAGAGTACAAGTAGGCGCTATTCCAGGCGGAGAAGATGGAGGCCACGTTGGGGCTTCCGGCGCCATAGAGTCGGACTCCCATCACTGCTCCCATCCCATAGAGGGAGCAGATAAGCAGTGCCAGGAAGGCGGCGAGGGGAAGGCGCTGCTTCGGCATGTGGACGGGAGCACACAGAGCAGTCCTCTGGCCTGGTGTTGCGTTATGGCTGGGATGATACTAAGACACCGAAGGGTCCGCTCGTGACTGAGTGGAGGAACGGAAGTTAACGCGGTGTGCCACCAGCGGCGGGTATGGCCTAAATCAGTGCCGCGGGACAGTGATCATCGATCCGCGATGTTGAGGGTTGTGTGATTGCTCGGCGAAACCACCCACAGCGATCCGATGGCACGCCACGCCAACCGAAGCCTTTCAGCACGTCATGACGGTCATGCAGGCCTGCGGGAGGAGAAAACCTGCCAGCAGCGCGTACCGGGTTGGCGCAACTTTTTTCCCGAACCAATCCCAACTGAAGGCACGGAGACACTTTTCGCCGGTTTCGGTAATGGCTCTGCCCGCTGATGGGCCTGGGTGGCAGGGTGGTGCCAGCCCCCGCGACCGCCTCTGCTGCCTTCTTCGCCATCATTTCTTTTTTTTGCGTCTTTCCTTCTTTTCTGTAGACATCGAGGAATTTCCGTTGTTTCGTGCTGGACAATATCCTTGATTTGGGCGAGGAAACATCTTTGTCCGCCAAGAAGCCTGTGGGCGCGGCGTGGGCGAGTGTCGCGAGGCAAACGGAAGCGAACGGGCGAGGGCAAATTTCACGCGGACCGATCCCGACCGTGGCCATCGTACGAAGCTGCCAGATTGACGTACACCAACCGGCCAAGTGTGCTACGCGAAGGGCACTGGAGTCCGTTTCGGAAGTAAAAGGGACGGGAATTGCCGAGTGCAAGAATTTTGTTTGTCATGAAGACGCACCAAGGTCCTGTGGCCGTGTTCCTGCTGCTCGTGCCGCTTGTGCTTGCACTGAGTTCAGGTTTCGTGCCACTGAGCACGGGCCTTCGTATTGCCTCCTACAACATTCGGTACGAACTAAACTCCCCCCCCCCCAATTCGCCTTCTCTCCAGCATTGTCGGCACATGGCCGAGTGTTAAATTAATTGTGCCCCTTCGCACAGGAGCGGGTCGGGTATGGATGATGTGTATAACCTGAGCCGCACGGCTGAGGCCATCCGCCGCCTGAATGTGGATATTGTTGGGCTACAGGAGGTGGACAACAACACTGATCGCCACCCCCACGACAATCAGGTGTGTTGCGCGCACCCACCGCCACGTACTCGCCAGCTGRTGGTCTSACTCTCRCGCTCTKTTCCAGGCACAAGTGTTGGCCAATCTCACTGGCCTCACCCATCACGTCTTCGCCAAGTTCAGGGACTTTGAGAATGGTGGCTACGGCGTGGCCATCATCTCTCGCTTCCCGATAGAGGCCGCGGTTACTCTTCACTACTCCAAGCCCTCTATGTTCGGTAGGTCATATGATACAATGCTGTCTGTCTTCCCTGTCCGTCTTGCATTGACGCAGCAGTTGAGTAGGAGCCGTAACCACCAAGGCCAAGGTATGCGAGGTACCCTTTGAGGGAGACTACTGCCAAGGTGCAATCGCCATCAAGGTGGATACAGGCTCGCGGAAGATTTGGTTCGGCACCACCCACCTCGGTACGGTGACTGATAATTGCGCAACGAACACCAGAACACGTCACGTGGCCATTGCGCACTGATTTCACCATCCACCCACCCAGGTATCGGCTTCAAAGGCGCTGTTCAAGCCGAAGAGGCCAAGCAACTCACCAAATTCCTCGCCAACCTGCCCCCCGCCAATCCTTCCGGGCAGGACTATGTCATCATCACTGGCGACTTCAACTCCGACCCCATGTCTGAGGCGATTGGTACTGCTCCCCCCTTGCCGCTTGTGTAACAACTTACCCCAACCCCTCGCAGGTAACATGCTAAAAGGAGATCAGATCGAGCTCACAGATAGCTGGCCCCACTGCAGCTATGGGGTACGCTCTCCTTCCCATTGTTGTCGCTCCAGCGTGCTCAGCCGCTGATCCTGGTTCACCCCAGAATGGCTTCACATTCAACAGTGCCGACCCGACCGAGCGCATCGACTATGCATTCTACGCCGCCCGCGGATCCAGCAACGACAAGGTGACCTGCCGGGCTGGCGTGCGCAACACCCAAGCGTCCGATCATCGCCCCCTCTACGTGTCGTATCCCCTGCTGTAAGGGGCAGCCACCTTGAACGGCGAAGGGAAATTTCGTTCTGTTGAATTGCCTCGAAACTCAAAGAACGTTGGCGCAACCATCAAAAGCCAAAGTGGCTCTCGCGGCGAGAGCGTACACATTTTACTTCTCCACCTCATTCGATCGGCAGCATGCTTCGTGGATACAGGGCAGCATCGCCCCTCTATAGTGGCGGCACCTCCACGGGTCTGCCCCGCTACCTCTGTTCTTCGCACGTAGGCGGCTCGGCATCTTTTCTCGCTCGATCTGGACAGCAGCTTCGACGATTGGCGCAAACACAGGCCACCCCTCCACCGCCACCGCCTCAAGGCGAGGCCCCGCCACCGACAGTTGGTGCGCAGCTCAAGAAAGCTGGAGAGGCAGGAGGGAAGGTGTTCCGCGTCGTCAGGGGCATTGCCATTCTGGCCGTGGTTGGTTATGGCGTGCTCTTGTACAGTGCCTACAAGGCGGCAGAGGCTATACCCGCCGAAGTCGTGCTCAAGGCACAATCCAGCGCCAATCGATTTATTATATACCACCCTATAAATCTAACCTGTGTGCGTGTTGTGCTCTCAGCTCAACTTCGAGAGGCCCTTCCCTGACGTGTCGCAGACATCGCAACTGTTTCCAGTGCTGACGCTGCAAGACGTTGTTGACGGTCTCGACGCCGCTGCGAAGGACCCTCGAGTGAAGGGCATCATCGCCACCGTTGGTACGCAGCAGCTACTACGCAGACCTCAGTGTATGGCTCTGCTGTTGGTTGTTCGCGTTGGCTCACGTGAGGTATGGCAGGCAGTGAGGTCATGGAGCTGCCCATCGCGCAGGTGCAGGAGCTGCGAGACGCACTTAAGAAGTTCCGCGACGCGCACAAGACTGCTGTCTGCCATTCTGAAGGATTTGGCGGTACGTCGCACATCTCTTGCCTCGTTCTATGCGCCGTGCTTGGCTTACTCGCCACCTTTGCAATCATCACCTGTATCTCTTGTCTTCGTGGCGGTAGGCAACAACACGGATTACTACTTGGCGACTGCCTTCGATCAGATCGTGATGCAGCCCTCGGGTTGGCTGAACCTCACTGGCGTTGCGATGTCGGCAACCTTCCTGCGCGGGTTGTTCGAGAAGCTCGAGATAGAACCTCGGTTGCTGCAGCGCCATGAATATAAGGTGCGAGGCATCTTCCCTAACCGTCGACAACAGATAGGGTTACTAACACCTCTGCGCCCAACAGAGCTTTGCCAACACGTTCAACGAAAAGGGCTTCACTCCCGCACACAAGGAGTCGGTCGATGCCATGGCCACGTCACTACATAAGCAATTGGTAGGCTGACACCCAGTTCCTACTCTGGTGGACTTCTTCGGTGCTAACACGCACATTTATAGTTGCAGGATATATCCGACGCACGCGGCATCGCGCCGAAGAAATTGCAGGCTCTTATGGACCAAGGTCCGTTGCTGCCACGAGACGCGCGGTATGTGTCCCTCTCTTCCCCGTTGACAATGTCTTTCTCATTCCATGTTCGCTTTTTGCTCTGCCAGCGACGCTGGGTTGATCGACGAGGTTGCCTACCGTGACAAGGCCTACTCTCTCATCACTGGTGCGCTTCCCATCATGTTATTCCCTTGATTGTCATAATCTTCTGCAATGTTCATGTGCGTAGATCTTATTTTATGACGCACAGGCAAGGTTTTGGACTCCCTCAAGCACGAGCAGCAAGGGAAACCCACGCCCGAGGTGGAGTTGGCCAAAGCTGTGCTCGCTGTGCCAGTGAAGAAGGTCAAGTTCATGTCATTCAAGAAGTACGTGAAGAAGACCAAGGAGGTACGTCCCGCCTTGTTGCTTGTAGATGGGATCAAGCTTCAATAGTTGGATTGACCTGCCCGTACACACACACACACACACACACACATGCACACCCACCCACACTCACACACACAATACAGGAAAAGGAACTGGAGAAGCTCAAGAAAAAGAAGGATACCACCAGGTTGATGGCTGCCGACACCGCAAACTTCCAGGCTCTCAAGCAGGTGTACGATAAGCAGGAGCACCCCGAACAGGGTGATCGTACGTCACTACTCGCTTGCCAACCGCCAGGCAGAACGATTTGCTGACGTCGAATCATCTATCTAGAGGAAACCCTGAAAACGAGCCGTCGGCTTGCCCGCAGAGCTGCGAGGGGGAAGACTGGTGTACCCAAAGTGGCCGTCATCTACGCCACAGGCGAGATCAGCTCGGGCCATCACGAAAAAACGGGCGTTGTGGGTACGGCCGCGGTTTGCCCGTTATGACGGTAGCATAAGCGTGTGCATTAACGATTGAGTGGGCAGCTTCCAAGACCTTCAGCACGATTTTGAGGACAGTGGCGCGCGACCAGGATGTCAAGGCGATTGTCCTGCGCGTCAATTCTCCCGGCGGAAGGTACGCACTTGGCCGGAGGCACTGCCGCGCTCTTGTGTTTGCTGACTTCAGCTCTGCTCGTCTAGTGCTGTGGGCTCCGACACCATCTGGTGGGAAACAATCAGGGCCAAGGAAGCCGGCCTTCCTCTCGTCGTTTCCATGGGTGACTATGCTGCCAGGTACTGTTGCTCCACGTACCGCAGCGGAATGGCGCTCGTCTTCCCCACCGCTAACGCTTAGCACTTTACAGCGGCGGCTACTACATCTCGGCCGCAGCTGATCGTATCATCGCGCAGCCGGGAACCATCACCGGTTCCATTGGCGTCATCTTTGGCAAGATGGTGATTGGCAAGTTCCTTGCCAATAAGCTGGGCATTACTCAAGAATCCGTCGAAAAGGTTCTCTCCCCCTTCCTGTTGTTCCCACGCGTTTGCCCTCAGCTCATACGCGTAATGCAGGGTAAGCACGCCAACATCATGTCAGCCTACTACGACTGGAAGCCTTCTGAGCTCAAGCTGTGCAACAAGCTGGCGGATGAGTCCTACAAGGAGTTTGTCACCAAGTATGAACGCCCTGTTTGAAATCGCGCCTCATTTCCTTTCTGGAAATGATTGAACGTTCATCTCTTCCAGGGTTGCCGCTGGACGCGGCATCACCTACGAGGAGGCGCACAAGATCGCCAAGGGGCGAGTACGGAGATCCCCTTCGAGTTGGTTATTAGCAAAACTTATTGTTCACCCTTCTCCACACAGGCATGGACAGGCACGGAAGCTAAGGAGATTGGCCTGGTCGACGAGCTTGGCGGTGTACGTGCTTCTCCTCCGATCTTTTGGTGCATTGCCTTTCGCCTGATCGAACGACTGACTGGGTGCATCTTTAGCTCTCCCGCGCCGTAGAAGTGGCAAAGGAACTGGCTGGCCCGCTCCCGCCCGGCGTTGACTATGAGGTCACTGTCTTCCCTCGGCCAAAGGGCCTTCGCGAATTGCTGCTCAAGGGCTCCGCGGTCAGTGGTACTGCCACCCCCTTGCCCCACTTTGTCTAGGACAGCGTGACAGTGTCTAGTTGCTTACCTGCCGTTACATCATGAATGTAGAATCGGCCGAGGATGAAGATGAGGAGCCCGACTCAGGAAGCGGTTTGGGCGGCCTGATGGATGAGGTCCGTCTTCTTCACCGGTGGTTATTTCAGTCACCACCGGATAAGTGTTACTGACGAGAGCTGCCCACAACCCAGAGCATGGCCGAATGGGCCGCAGCGGCGAAAGTGGTGCACTTCCTGTCATCGATTCCCGCCCTGAAGCCGCTGATGCGCCAGCTCGAGAGCGGCATGCGTGCCTCCTCCGGTCCCCAGTACCGCATGAACGACGTCAGTGTGGGAGCAAAGGAGAGCGACCTCGCCTGAGGTGGGCACAACCCGCCACACAACTGGAGCTACCCACCGCCCACTCCCACTTCCCGGTGTTCGAGTTACGCCATCAGCTTTATTAGTGTTTGTTGTTTCCTCTGCATGGCATGCGCAAGTCCGCGGTCTGTGTGGGTGCATCACTGGTCGTGCTTCTTTCGCAGCTTCTCTTCTCCAATCTCGGCCATGCCCTCGCAGCCGATCACCTTGCCGAGCTTCTTCTCGAGCTCGGGCGACATCCAGTCGTCCTGCCCATGGTACGCCGCCTTCATCTCTGTCACGCCCGCTTCCTTATCCTCCTGGCCGGTCTTCTTCAAGCTCTCCGACCCGATCATGCTCCCGAGCGTCTGCTCCACCGCTCCCTTCACGTACTGGGCGTGCCCGGAGAGCATCGACGGTTCGCCGCGCGCTTGTCTGTCGTACTTCTCGCCTCCCTCCTGGAAGCCTTTTTCTGTTGAGGTTTGAGGTCCCTCGACGTAGTGCCTCGGTGCGGCAGGGGGAGACCAGAGCGGCCGCAGTCCTGCGCTGAACGGCGGCTGCTGTTATCATTGGGTAGGTTCTCTGCATCGTTGGTGGTGGGTGATGATGTTTGGTTAGATGCTCTGCCTCTCTCTCTCGGTTTTGTTGGCGCACGAAGGAAGACGTACGAAATTCAAGAGGCTACTACGTCAGTGCTTCTTCGCTTCCCTGAGGCTTACGAGCACTTGGTCTTGATCATGACCACGCACTGG
>CDFN01058516.1:5485-17271 GCA_000826445.1 Acanthamoeba quina | reverse complement strand
TGCGTGCGTGCGTGGCCAACAGAGAAAAGAACTTGAAAAAGGCGCTCGACTTGCTCGAGGAGATGAAGGACGAGAACATCCAACCGAACGTGTACATATACACCTCGCTCATCAACGTGTGCGAGAAGAAGAGGGACCTCGGTACAACGCAACCACCCTTTTCCTTCTTGGTCGTGGCGCCGTGCTGACGTGGCGCTCGGCGTGCTATCACATCCCAGTCACGGCGATGAAACTGTTCGACGACATGACCCGCCTGTACCGGATCCGGCCCAACACGTTCACCTTCAACTCGCTCCTGAACGTGTGCGTGGAGAAGCGGGACCTGGATAGGGGGATGGAGGTGCTTGCCCTGATGCGTCAGCACCAGGTCGTACCCAACACGTCCACCTTCAACTCGCTCGCCAGCCTCTGCGCCAAGACCGGCAACGCCGCCAAGGGGCTCGAGCTCCTCGCGACCATGAAAACGACCGGCGTGTCGCCCGACAACCTCACCTTCACCTCGCTCATCGCCGCCTGCCGCGCGAGAGACACTGAAGGCAACGACGCAGCCGACACCGACGAGTCCACCGGTGACTCTACAGCCGCGCTGGCGAGAGAGTCTGCAGCGTCGCCACCTCTCGAACAGGCGCTGTCGCTGCTGGACCGGATGCAGCGCGAGTTCAACGTCGCGCCGGACAACATCACGCTGATGACGCTCATGAGCGTGTGCCTCCGCAGCCGGCGGCTGGGCTACGCCCTCCGGGCCTACGGCCAGGCCAAGGCGGAGCTGGCCCGGAACAGGGCGCTGCAGCTAGACAAGGAGAACTACTACGAGCTCGTCAACCTGTGCGCCAAGAACGGCCAGTGGAGGCGCGGCCTCGAGATCGTTAGCGACATGGAGAACGCCGGCATCACGCCCAGCGTGCGCATCTACAACTCCTTCCTCCGCAACTTTGACCCGACCCGAGACGTACGCTCTACCATGGATGTTGTTGTGTTGTGTGTTGCGCCTGGCACATGACCGCACAGACTCAAACCTGCGCGCACCCATACACAACAGCTTGAAGATGCCAAGGAGGTGGTCCGGATGATGCGAAGCAAGGAGGTGGAGGAGGATGACACGACCAAGGTCTTGCTCAGGCGGCTCGGCATCCAGCCACGCCACATCGGCCAGATCCTCCAGCAAGGCGCCAGGTACTCCCATCCCAACAACCGCGACCCGCTGCTATGTGGCTGTTGGCTGACGCCTCCTCTCTTCTCAGTAACAAAAGGGCCAACAGTGCAGCTGAGACCAAGAGGAGCAGCGCCAGGCGGAACGAGCGAGCCAGCACTCAGGGCAGCAGCAAACGCAAGGCCCAGCCAACAACCAAGAAGGAAGAAGAAAGGAGAAAATCAAAATAAAAAAGCGTCGCACAGCAACTGGGAATGTGGCGGGGATATGCTGGAAATCCAAGTGACTCATTCAACGGCCGACGTTTTGGACCTGTGACCTGTTGGTTTGCTATGACTCTGGCGCGCTGCAGACGACGGAGTGGGCGCAAACTGTCTACGCCAACGTAAGGTGACGAACCCGAACTCCCGGGAGCGACGGGGAACACTTGACACACTCACCCGCACATGGAAGCACCGCCGGCAGCCTCTCCGCCTTTGCCGTCATCGGCAGAGGCCGCCCCACCAGCGGTGCCCCCCATGTCGGTGTTGGCAGACAGCGTGTGGACCTACATGCAGCACATCGTGGCGGGCACGTCGGCCGGGTTCACCGCCGAGCTGCTGCTGTTCTGCGTCGAAATCAGGAACTACCCCACCGTCTTCCAGACCGAGGGCGCCGACCCCCGGCACTGCGTCCGCTGGCGCAACACGTCCCTCAACCTCAAAGGTAGCGCAGACTGTTTTATTCTATTTTATTTTGATTATATTATTTATTTAAAATATGGTTTGTGCTGACCGGGTGCTGGCGGGTGGGCAGAGTTGGGGCGGCAGTTCGGGTCGATTGCATCGAACAAGGCGCCAGTGGCGGGCCTGGTCATGGCCTCCTACGACCTCTTCAAGCGGGAGATCAGTGTGCGACTGAACGCCTTCAACAAGCGACGCACTGAGCAGGGAGGTACGCGGAAGTGTCTATTGTGCGTGTGTGGCGTGCGTGTGCGGATGGTTGTCTAACGAAAACACGTGAAACAGCAACTCGGTCGCGGTTGGAGTTGATGGTGTGTCAGCCCTTGAGCGTGTGCTTCATCGCCGGCCTCTCCGCGCAGATGCTCGAGGCCTTCCTCATGAACCCCATCTTCGTCATCAGGCACGACTCCAACCCCGCTGTAAGGCCGGCGCACCACATTTGGCCTGCCCGCTAACAGCTTTGTGCTTGACCGCGACCATTGCGCTGCAGGAGCGCGCATGTGCGGGGTCACTTCGACCACGTCGCCGAGCCGGTCCGTGCGCCGCCGTCGGTGTGGCAGGCCACGCGGGACCTCTTACGCGAGGGAGGCCCACGAGCGTTCTGGCGCGGGTACCGCCGCCCCACAGTTCATGTGTGGCGCCACATCTCGCGCATGGGCTCAGCCGCGCACATTCCTCGCCATGGCGCACCATAGGTATTGGGCTACGGTGGCGTCGGGCGCGCCTTTCATCAGCTGCTACTACGCGTTTGCCGAGATGTTCGGACAGATGATCGCGCGTCGCGCCGGCTATGCGTCGCCTCTCGATCTACCGCTTCACCTGAGCGCCCTCGCTGGTACATGTCACTCTCCCCGTATTCGTGTGCGTGTGCGGTGGTGTGTCGCGTGCGTGTGCTCACTCGGTCTACGCCGCAAAGGTGGGTGCGGTGCTGGATTGGCCGTGGCAATTACCACGCCGTTGGAGATACTGCGGCAGCGGGGTCTCACCGAGTGGCACCACTGGAACCAGACCAAGGAAGTGCTCCTCAGTCAGGGCTTCATTCAGGTCTCACACCGCACCACCACCGCAGCTTTGCCCAGCGGGACATGGAGGCTAACCTTGTAGCTTTTGTGGGGATCCACACAGGCGGTGAAATCGGTCAAGTCGCGGTGCAGGCAGGAACTGCAGGACAAGCTGTTCCGGGTGGCACCCCGGTCGGCTGTGAAGAAGGCCACCTATGGCTTCTTCAAGCAGGCCATCATCCGCGGCATCAAGGCCGGCGCCCGCGCCTCCATCCGCCGATGAACAAGTGAGAGAGTGACAAAAAGAGCACTGCTATGTGACGACCCAACACGAAGAGAACACAATGCCATTGTGATCGAGCAGCATTGTCGCAGGGTGTGACGGTGCGAAATGACTCAGAGAGCGGAGGGGCTGCGGCTGCGCGACTGCTCGCAGAGGGTCTGCTTGCCAGTCCAGCTCTGCTGGGGGTTCAGCTGGATGGGATGCTCCACGGCCGCAACTTCCACGCACGCGTATCTGGGCCATTCCTTCGATCGAGAGAGGAAAAGAACAGTCAACCGACCACTCAGCAGGAGAAGAACACGAGGAAATCGAGAAGGGAAGAGGTACGTCATCGCCCAGGTCGGCCATCGACTTGACCTTATCGGCCCACACGTTCCAGACCACGGCATCGGCCAAGCCGCTCTTCTTGATTACGATCGCCCTCTCTGAACACCACCAAGCCCAGTGTCAGTAGTGGGACAGCGGCCAGCACGAGCCAAGGGCCAGAGTGACGGCGCGATTGCGCGTACCGGTATCGTTGAGACGCAGCTCGTCGGCGGTGTTGAGGTAGATGCGGTCGGTCTCACCGGTGAAGCCGACATCCCTGCTCTCCTCCTTGATCTTCTTCCTGCCCTGCGTGTTGTCCAGGTAGTACAGGTCTTCTCCCTCCTGCACCAGGCAAGTAGGATTAAAATTGATAGAAAAATGAATAAAATAAGGGTATCAAGGGAGTACCCTGTGGAGACCTTCCACGCGGGTGACGTGGATGTCCTTCACGGTGAAGTAGGTGTGGAGAGCCACCGTGAAGGCAAAGGCCGAGCTGCCCGTGTTCTTCACGGTGAAATCGGTCTCTAACGCCGCTTCCTCTGTTTTCGAAACGAAACACGATCAGTCACCGCACACGACACGCACACGCACACGCACACGCACACGCACCTCCGTGGGGAACAAGGGCGACGCGGAAGAGGGCTTCGAAGTCGTGGGGCCACAGCTTCCTGGTGGCCTCGGAGGAGCGGAGCACGAGGGTCACCTCGCTGTCGGCGGCCGACGCCACCTCCCACACGGCCGTGCGCGCGAAGCCGTGCTTGGTCAGTGGCCCCATGTCCGAGAACTGCGGGAAGATGATCGGCACGCCGCCTCTGTCCCCCCCCCCCGCGCACGCAACACGGCACACAACGCGTGAGATTGGCTGGGTGAGCGCAGTGGCGGCGCGTGGGTGGCACGCACCTGATGGCCTTGCCCTCAGCAAACTCGGCCTTCTGCGACACGAACAGGAGGTCGGCTCCACCTGAAGTGCATAGAGAGTCGATCTGAGCAGATGACCACAAAGATGAAGGGAAGGTGTGGGTATACCTCGCTTGGGGATGAAAGAGGTGAGGTGAGCGCCCAACAAGTACACTTCGGCGCTTGCACCCGTGGCCGCGTGGCCGATTACTACCCTCTCCAGTCCTCCCTTGCCCCGATTCATCTTTTGCTTCTCTGCTGTGTATTTGATTTTGATTTTTATATGATTTATTTATTTATTTTTGATTTTTTGTTACAGTTCGTCGCGCTGGTGCAGATAGGCATACCACCCTTGGCCTTCTCAAAGAAGAGCTCTCCGATCGTGTGGTCGTCCTCGTCATCGAGCTTGGCCTGCAGCTTCTCCTGCACGATGTCGTTCATCGCCCAAATCTGTGCACCTTGCATTTTAGTAAATCATCAATAAATCGAAATGGGTGTTTGCGCACCAGGGGCTGGATGTTTCGTTGGCCATCGCGGAACAGCGTGTAGAGATCGGCTTCATGGGCAACACGGATGTGTGCCACGAACCCGCAGAAGTGGGAGCACGCGGGATCGCCGGGCGCTGGCGAGAGGCGCTGCTGGCACTTGTCCTGACAGAATCGTTCGAGCTTGGCCATCACCCTCCCGCTCTCCTTCGTATCCACCCCCGCGCCCTGCACTGACACCGCCAGGCCTGCGCAGCACAGAACCAGCACCAACAGGGTACGATACCACGTGGCCCGCGTCTCCATCTTTTCTTTTACATAAATCAATAAAAGCAGATGTCGGCCACAAGCACGCGCAAGCAGCGGGGCGGCACGGAAAGAGGGAGCTCTCCTGGAGTGAAGCTCTACCTGACGGCCTACAATCTCGTGCAGGCTGTAGGATGGTGCGAACAACATGCGCGAAGTATGGTTTGGATTCAGATCTCAATGATTTTGAATCGTGTGCGCAGGTACTATGTGTTTGGGCGAACAGCTGGCCACTTGCTCACTGGAGGGCACGAGCAAACGTGGCAACTCGTCGCAGCCGTGGTTGGTACGCCCACCCTTCACACATCAACTTTGCCTCCGATTGCCAATCTCTTTTTGCAGTTGCGCTGCAGTGGGCTTCCTGCTTCGAGGTGGTGCACGTCGCCCTCGGTACCTCACCCGCCGTTTGTCACCGTTGTGCTTGGCCATTGCTGATGGTGCTATGCCCCACCAGGCCTGGTGCCCGGTGGCCTGCTCCCATCTATCGCGCAGGTCGTAGGCCGTAACCACCTACTGTTGGTGGCTCTCCAACCCATCCACGAGGTGCTCTTCATTGTCATGCTCTTCATGATCGTAAGTGTGACCGAATGCTTACCATCTCACAACCGATCTCTCGATCCAAAGGTGCACACGCATTGGCTGGTGACCGCTCTGTTCCTGTCGTGGAGCGCAATCGAGCTGGTCCGCTACCCGTTCTATGCCCTCTCGCTGTGGCACAAGTGCCCCTACGTCTTGGAGTGGCTCAGGTACTCCCGCAGTCCTCTCTGTGTGATTGAATCAAGGTCTTGCTCAACCTCTGGCGTTGACCGCGTCCCACAGGTACACGCTATTCATTCCGCTCTACCCGATCGGCTTCTCAGTCGAACGTACGTCATACGATGAACTTGCAACTCTTTCGCGCTCGCCGGGGAATGCGCAGCTCTGACTTGAACGTTCGCCGGCAGTGGGGCTGTACTGGGTTCTGCTCCCGTACATCAACGCGCACGGCCTCTACCGACTGTCGATGCCCAACAAGTGGAACTTCGCCTTCGATTACGCCTACTTCGTGGTTGCCTTTGCCGTGGTGGCGATTGCCTGTACGTGTCTCCGCCCTCCTCCTCCTCCTCTGGGACTTGGCTGGCCCTAATCACGATGACCCGCCCTGCAGACTTCCCCCAGAACTACTCCTACATGTTCTTGCAGCGGAAGAAGAAGATCTCGTCGTCTCCGCCCAAGGTCATCAGGAGCAAGTGAAATTTGTGGTGGCCAAACAAGGCATTTTTTAAATAATTATTATTTGTGGATCCATCCGCGGTTTTTCATGCAGTTCTACTTGCAAGCCAAGATTCGCCGTTTTTTCTGGCCGCTTTCGTGCCGGTGGTTGGGCGCTGCCGCGATTGTGGGACAGCCCTGGATTTTTTCTGGGCCTCGAAGGGGACATTCACTGATCTGCCCAGGTCCCTTTACCATAAGTACTCGCGCCCACCGCGCTCCATTCTCATCTTAGCGTCTAGCCAGAACATAAACAACGACATGAGCAACACCAAGACCGTCACCGTCAACCAGCAGCAGGCCGCCGCCGACCAGAGGTGCTGGCTGTGCAACTCGGATCAGCATCTGGCCACCCGCTGCGAGGACCGCTGCCGCAACCTGCGCTGCGCCGCCCGCAGGCTGCGCACGCACACATGGGCTGAGTGTCCGTACAAGACTCAGCCCTTCTGCCAGCTGTGCGGCGAGACCGACCACGGCGTCCTCGAGCGCGACTGCATCCACCGGTGCTACGCGCACGACAAGTGGGTACACCTCATCGACGACTGCCCGACGCGCTGCGACGACTGCGGCGTCAAGGGCCACACCGCCCGATCGCGCGTGTGCTCCCTCAAGCGGGATCGACGGCCCATGAACCTGCTCGACGTCGCCGCCTTCAAGGTGCTTGTGCCCGTTCCCGTGGCCGAGGCGCCGCAGCAGGCGCCCAAGCCGGTCGCCACCGCGACGGGGTCGCCCAAGAAGCCGCAGCAGCAACAGCCGCCGAGGCAGCAGAGGCAGCAGGCCGCGGCGGAGAAGCGGAAGGAGGAAGAGGCGTGGAGGGCGAAGAAGGAGAAGGAGGAGAAGATGCGACAGGCGCTGGCCGAGCTGGAGAAGGAGAAGGAGCGGATTCTGAAGGAGCTAGTGCAGCTCCAGTCGGAGGAGGCCGCCACCGGCAAGCCGGCCGACTTCAAGAAGAAGCAGCTGGGCCAAGTCGGGCGCAAGACCCTCAAGCAGTCTCGTGGATGAGCCAGGCCACGAGGCTTCGGGCTGAGTGGCCCAAGCATCTGTACAGATACACAACAAAACAAAGTGGACACCAAAAATTATATTTCCAATTTCCGATACATTCCACCAATAGCACTGCCCAACGGGCAACTTGGGCCACTCGCGAGCAGCAGAACTCATAAATGGCCGAATTAATGGCCGGTCGACTGCCAGCCGGGGATCACTTGGTGTCAACATGAGCAGAGATCTCATGCAGGGCAACTGCGGGGCTGGCGACGACGGCGCCCACACGAGCGGGCGACGTCTGTGCGATGGCCCGCAAGGCCACTTGCTTATCTTCGTGCCGGGGAGGACAGGACGGCAGTCGGGGTGGGGCTTCAGGAGTCTAGCGGCCAGCTCTCCGGTGGCCACAACCCAATGGGAGTTGAGAAGGCCTGTGCAGCATCCCACACCCAGGGTACATGTGCGGACAAGTCAAGCTCCGGGCGGTGCCTTTAAATGAGCCGTACCCTCCCTGCTCTCTTCATCACCCACCCAACAAACAACACATTCACACCTTCCTTTGGACTATCTCACCACAGCTGAGAGATACGAACATAAGGAAGTGTACGACACACCTCGACCCAGAAGATGAAGACTTCGTGGATTGTGTTAGTTGTGGCGATCGCCGCCTTCAGCATCCTCTGCTCCCTCCGCATGGCCCGGGCCGACGCCTGCTTCGCGACGACCGCGCTCAACTTCACCTCGGAACAGGGCGGGCTGTGGGTCAATGGCAATCGACTGCGGATCAAGGGCGCGTCGTGGTTCGGCTTCGAGACCTCGGTCAATGCGCCCCACGGCCTCTGGTCCAAGTCCTACACCTTCTTCCTCGACTTCCTCGCCAACAACGGATTCAACGCCATCAGGGTACGCACTGCACTTGCCATGTTGTTCATTGAAGTTGTACGCTAATCAACAACGCTCGTGGGGATGATGGTTCCAGTTGCCGTTCCACCTGGCGCTGGCTATCAATGACGCCACGCCCGGGAGCATCGACTACAGCGCCAATTCAGCTCTGCAGGGCCTCACCTCGCTGCAGGTGATGGACAAGATCATCCAAGCCGCCGCCGACCGAGGCATTCTCGTCATGCTCGACCTCCACTCCTTCACCGTAACCCCCCTCTCTTCGTTCTCTTTGTTCGTTCTTTGTTCTTTTTGTATGGGCCGACACTTTTGACTGTGCTGTCTTTTGTCTCCGCAGGCGGACTCGTACGCGTCTGATGGGCTGTGGTACAACAGCAACAACCCAGAGTCGACAGTGATCTCGGGATGGACCAAGATGCTGCAGCGGTACCAGAATCAGTGGAACGTGTTCGCCGCCGACCTCAAGAACGAGCCCTTCTCGGCCACCTGGGGCACCGGCTCCAACACCGACTGGGCCAAGGGCGCCGCCCGCATCGCCAACGCCATCGCGAGCAGCGTGAGCAGCCGCTTCCTCATCTTCGTCGAGGGCACTGCCAACTCGCCCTCCTGCTCCGACGCCTGCTTCTACGGCGAGGACCTTGTCGTACGCCCACCATTCTCTTTCAAGTGTGAGTGTGGGCGCAACTCACCATTGGTGTGGTGCGATCGATCAGGGTGTGGCATCGAACCCGGTGGTGATCAACAACCCGTGGAAGCTGGTCTACAGCCCGCACGTGTACGGACCCAACGTGTACGGCCAGTCCTACTTCTCGGCCGGCAACTTCCCCTCCAACATGGCCGCCATTTGGGAGGCCCACTGGGGCTACATCCCCGCCTCGACAGGCCAGGCTGTCGTGATTGGCGAGTGGGGCGGACCCTACAGCGGCAACGACGCCACCTGGATGGACGCCCTGGCAACTTACCTCAAGTCCAAGGACATGACCGACCAGTTCTTCTGGTGCCTCAACCCGGACTCAGGCGACACCGGCGGCCTGCTGGCTGACGACTGGTCCACGCCCGTCACGGCAAAGCTCTCCCTGCTCGCTGGCCTGGTCTCTGCGCCCACCGCATTCAGCGTCAACTCGGCCGGCCAAGTCTGCGTCAGCGGCGCCACCGCCGCCTCGCCCACTCCGGCGGCCTCGTCGCCTTCGTCGTCACCGAAGGCGGTGGGGGTGTCGCCTTCGCCCAAGGTCGCCTCTTCGCCTTCGTCGTCACCGAAGGTGGCCTCATCGCCCACAAGCTCGCCCAAGGCAGCCTCTACGCCCACCCCGGCGGCTTCGCCCGCAAGCGGTACCACGACGGACAGCTTCAGCTTCAACGATGGATCGAGCGCGTGGTGGATGGCGGTGACGATTCCCGGCTCGACCTCGGTGCAGATCGACTGCGGCAACGGCCAGGGCTTCGTGGACATGACGCCCGGGTGGGCGTCCTACATGTGGACCTTCACCTCGGCCAACGGCCAGCCCTGCAAGTCGTCCCTCCAGTTCATCGTGAACAACGGCTCGGCCCAGACCGTCACCGCTCCCTACTGATCTGATGAGAAATCATCCTTGCTCTCTCTCTTCTGTACAAAATGAACAGTTTCCATTCGACACATCTTGCACGTCTGAGCGAGAATGAATTGATAAGATAAGCTTACAGGGCGTTTTCATCGACGAGACCGGAGCGGTGGTCGAGCTGCACGAACTCCTCCTGCGAGACGGCCCGACTGGCCTTGACCTTCATCACCACCAGCGTGGCTACGCCCGCCACAATCACCAGCAGGAGCGCGCACGATACGAGGACCGTGGTGAGCACGATCAGCAGCGTGTGATCGCCGCTGCTGCTGCTGCCACTGTCCTTCCTCCCTATGAACGCTATGCGAGTTAGCGTGTGCATGGACCACGGGAAAGAACGAAGAGAAAGAACGAACCGACAAGAAGCCCCAGATTTGGGTCGTAGGTGAGGGACTGGCTGAAGCTGGGGAACACGAACGCGATGGTGTCCACCCGATCGCCACGGGCGGCCTGAAGCGCCGACACGGGCGAGCCCGACAGGGCCGACGTGTTGGCCATCATGGCCGCGAGCGCCACTGCGGTGGTGAGCACTGGCGCATCGATCGAGCGTGCGACGCCGTCGACGGTAGCCACGAGTGGCATGATCAGCTTGATAACGAGGCCCGAGGCCAAAGATGTGTTGGTGCCGTCTGCGACCGCCCGCAGAGTGTAGCGGTGCGTCTCCTCCGCCGCCACGAACTCCACCTCGTCAATCACGTACTGGCCCTGGCCCGACGCGCTGGCAAAGTGCGACAGGCCGAACTCGAGGAGCAGCGTGTTGCTCGGGTTGACGAAGGGCCAGTGGCGGAGGGTGAGCGACCACTCGAGCGAGCCCGGCTGCGCCGTGAAGTTGGACAGCCCTGTGTCCACCACTCCATCTGCCCGCACACATTCGGCGCACGGTGAGTTGGCTCTTGCTTACGATCAGGGTCTGTGTGCTCGGGCTAGCATACCCTGGGAGAAGGTGGCGAACGAGAACGCGCACGAGGCCTCCTTGGCACCATAAAGCGGCAACGAGTTGGAGAACGTCACGACCTGGTCACCAAGTCAGGGCACTGTCAGTTCCAAAAGACTCAGAGAAGTTGGGGCAGTCAGTGTGTGGCGTACGCCATCCGAGGATCGGTTGAGGGTGTAGTCAACTCCCGGTACATAGCGCAGGACCTGGGGCAGGAGGGTGGTGCCGTTGATCTCCAGCAGGCGCACGAAGTTGCCGCTGGCTGCCTCGTCGCCTTCAGCTAGAAAATTTTGTGTGGATAGTTGATCAGTCAGGTCGTCGAGTCGATTGGGCGATCGAGGGGACAACACGTGAGCCTACGTACCTCCGTCACTGGGCTGAAGCACAAAGGAGGGTGAGTTGAGCTTGAAGGTCACATCGACGTCACCCGCGGAGACAATCGTTGTGCTGGGTGGCATTCATGCAGAATCAGCGGCACCATCATCATTGTGAGGTAGAGGAGCTGTCGGTGGCGTACTTGGTGGAGGGGATCAGCTCCTCCAGCACGACGTTATCGAAGAAGCATACGTCGCCCTGAGCTCCCAGACTCTCGATGGTGAGGTAGATTCCCTCGGCGATTGCTGCACCGTGGTCACGCGGAGTTGGATGAGAGCGGGTCGGACTTGTGATTACAAGAAAAGCGGCGCACCAGTGTCGTTGCGCGGGTAGTCGATGAGGGACTCCAGGGCAGGCTCGATTGTGTAGTCGATCCAGGTGGAGTTCGCTGCGAGCGGCGTGAAGCTCTGGTCGCACGTCGAGAGGTTGATTCTCTGCACGGCACTGCATCAGTCCAGTCCACTCGGTTCCACACGCTTGCACACAACGTACGCTCGCCTGACAGTAGTTCCCTTCAGTTGAAGCCAACCACCCGTGCCGACCAAAGACGGTCGACTAGAGCCACACGCACGCACACACGCACACACACGCACACAC
>CDFN01058452.1:2147-16478 GCA_000826445.1 Acanthamoeba quina | reverse complement strand
TCGGGGTCTTGGGCGGCGAGAGGGTGATGCCGAGGGCGACAAGCTTGGCGATTTTGTCCTCCTGGGCCTGGAGCCCTTTGTTGATGCGGTACTGCTGGGTGTAGATCCACTTGCCGAGCGTGGTTTGCCTCCCCGGCAGTTGCTGGTCGTGCGCAGCGAGGTACTGGCACAACTCCTCGTATCGCACCTCCCACGGCACCTTCGTATGGCCCTTCCGCTCTTTTTTCTCCTTTTCTCCTCCTTCTCTCTTCAGCCTCTTTTTCGGTTTCTTCTTCGCCATCTCCTCCTCCGCCCTCCTCCTCCTCTTCTTGCTTGTCGCTTTTTCCTTCTTCATCTCTTTGTTTTTCTTCTCCTTCTTCTTCTCCTTCATCTTCTCCTTCTTCTTCTCCTTCTTCTTCTTCTTCTCTTTCGTTTCACGCTTCTTCTCCTTCCCCTCGCCCCTCTCGTTCTCGCGTTCTTTCGTCCTTGCCGACCCTTCCTTTTCTTCGGTATCGCTGCTGCTGTCTTGGGCCCGCTCCGCTCGCCGATTCCATTTCTTGGCCTTCTCGCAGCCGGCCTTGTTGATGTTCGCGAACTCGTCTTTCCAGTTCCACTTGACGCCTAGGCTCTCGAGCCTCGCCTGCCTCGAGCTGCTCAGCAGACCCCGATTCTGGAGCGCGATCTGCTCGTAGAGCCACTGGCCGGTTGAGAGGAAGTAGGGCGGGTTCTGGCCGTCGGTCGCGGCGCGGAAGCGCTCGAGCTTCCGCAGCTGCCCCTCCCACATCGCCGTTTCGCCGCCCGTCCTGACTCTTCGCGTGGGCAGAGAATCCCTAAGAGGCTCCGGCTTCACTTCCTCCTTGGCCCGCGACGATGTCGTATCCTTGCTTCGCTGCCGACGGAAGGGCTTTACGCCGAGGGTGCGCAGCCTGGCGCGTTGGCTGGGATCGAGCTGGGACCAGCGAATCTTGTAGTAGTGAAGCAGTTGTAAAGGGTCTTGCTCTTTTCCTTGCTCGGCAGTCTGCCGTGTTCGTCGAACCACGCCTTGACGAGCGCGTACTTGGCTTCCCAGTTCTTCCGCCGCTGCGTGGCGCTGAGGAGGAACCCAGGCTTCCGCGGCTGCGAAGACGTGGTCGAAGTCTTGATCGCCTCCGCCACATCGGGCGCCCCGCCTGTCGTGGCGCTCTCCACTCTTGCTCCCTCTGCTCGCTGCTCTTCCTCCTGCTGCCCGTCCTCGTCGTCGGTGTACCAGTAGCGCTCGGTTTCTTCGCCGTCATCATCGACCTCCTCCCCTCCGGGCTCTTCGCCATGTTCCTCATCGCTATCTTCGTCAAAGTCTTCCTCGTCGCCGCTGCCGCTGCTTTCACTGTCGCCCTCGCTATCTTCGCCGCTGCTCTGCTCCTCGTCGTCGTCGTCGGTAAATACCATGTTTATGCCGAACAGGTTGACCACCTTCGCCGAACCTGGCGAAACTGGAATCAGCCGCGGTGCGGCTTCCTCCTGCTGGATTTCAGCTTCCTCGTCGTCGCTTACGACGTTGAGGTCCAGCTCGATCCTGGCAGGCCGCTCCCGCTCAGCCTCCTTCGCCGCTTGGCCGCCGTCGCGCATCGCGTGTGAAGCTAATTGGTGTAGAGAGATTTGTTAGAATGTGAAGACTCGGGGGACGAGCTTGACCTCCGGTTGAGCTATTGGGCACCAGGTCACGCTCTTGCTGAAGAGATGCGAGCACGCACCTTGCTTCCCGGCGACCGAACATGTCGGCTGCTGCGCCAGCTCGGTGCCCGTCGAGACTTCGTGTGCGCGTGTGTCGCCAGCATCGTCGCGTGGTTCGGGCTTGACGCTCGCCGACAGCGGTGTCGGCAGTTTGCTCCAGCCGCGAGCCTTCTCGCGCTCCCAGTTCATCTCGTCGTCGGCACGCCAGTCTCGTTGGTTCTGCCAGTTCAGAGCTTGTCCGCTGGGCGGGTACGTCGCTGGGGATGGACCCTGACCGGTCATTTGCCGCAGGCGCTCCTCCCCTTGCACGTGCTTCTTGCCGCGGAAGTGCTCGAACATTTGCTTCTGCGAGTTGAGCGTCACTTGGCACATCTCGCAGCGGTGGCGAAATCTGACACCACGCTGCGGAGGCGGCAACGACCCGGAGTCCGGAAATGCCTGTTCCTCCTCCTCCTCGTCGTCCATCTCGGCCTCCTCTTCCTGTTCCCTCTGCTTCTGCTCGTGCAGCTCCCGAGCTACTCTCTGCTCGCTCTCCTCCGGCTGCCGCTGTTGGTCCTGCCACAGCGGCAGGATTCGTTGCTCTCTCCTCCCGAGGTGAATCTCTTCGTCGGGCGGTTCCTCCTTGATTCTCCTCCCTCGACTTCGGCTTCGGCTGCGGGGTCGCTTGGCACTGGGCTCAGACTGCTCTCTCGCTCTTGTGCGGCTCGTGCCTCGGTCCCGCGAAGGCCGGCGCTCGTCTTCCTCTTGCGGCAGCTGTTCGCTTCGGCGTAGCTCGCGGTCGGATCGCCGGCGGTCCTCATCTCCCCTCTTCTCACCGTGCTGCGGTATCTTGGCTGGCGGCGGTGTGCGGTGACCAGCGAAGAAAGTGCGACGCGCCCGGTAGGCCTCATCTATGCGCCGCGCCTCTTCGTCGCGCGCCCACTGAAGCCACAGCGTGTGGAACCGGCGCTCGAGCTGCTGCACTTCGGCAACAGCGCGATCCCACTCCGGGGTGGCCTCCATCTTCCGCTTCTCGCGCCGCACTTCCTCCTTGATACGGTGCATGATCTGCTCTTCAACGTTCTCGGTGCACTTGCGCGCGAATCGCTTCCACTCGTCCTCCAGCAGTTCTGCTGCTGCGGTCTCGCTTGCTCGCGACTCGCTGCTGGTAGCAGCAGCAGCAGCAGCAGCAGCAGTAATGCTCCTTGTGCTGTGGTGGTTGCGAAGGTCGTCTGGGTCGAGACGCGGTCGTTTGCGGCTCCCCGCCCCGTCGCCATTCGAGGCCTGCCACAGATCAACGAGGAAGGTGGCAACATAAGAAAAATTCAACAGACCAGATTCCTTCGCCTTATAAGAAATCAAGGCCATTTGAATGGACATATCAACACTTTCAATGTTTCGAGAAGGGAAAAAAACGTTTATAATGAATGCTTAAGTGATGATAATGACGTACTAGATTGCCCTCCTCGCGGGATACGCTGTCTCCCCTCCTGCGAGGACCCACCCCCTTAGGGGCAGCATTTGATGCCTGCTCCATCTTTTATTGACGCCAGTGCTTCGACGCCGGAACAAAAAGGCAACGGATTTTTTTTCCAGCCAACCAAAAAGGCCGCTGCGTTGTGTTGTGCTTGGGAATGTCAGGCGTGCCGCACGGGCTTAATCGAAGGAGAACGGCTCATCAGCCCCAAAGAGGTCGTCGTCGTCACTTTGCTCCTCTTCCTGCTCTTCCTCCTCTTCGTTGCGTCTCCCTGCCCCAAACTTGGCTTCGATCGCTCTCTTCAGCACTGCACATTACACACGCGTGGCAGCAAAGAGCACGTCAGCCTCTTTGGGCAAAAGAAAACATCTCAGTGCGTTGGATGGTGAATGGATGGCGAGGAGGAGGAGGAGGAGGAACAAACCATCGGCCAGGTCTTCCTGCTGCTCTTGGGGCATGTCTTCCGGCCTCCCTGGCAGCTCCTTGGGCGGGCAGGGCCTGGGTGTGTACTGATAATGACCACCCTCGGGCGGGGGCGGGGGCGGCGCTACCCCGGGCGTATCTCTTCCGTCGATCGGCTCTGCCTCTCCAGTTGTGGCACCACCGGAGGGCGGTGCGGGAGGCACAGCACCGGGCTGCTGCAACTCAGCACTGAGCCTGAGTTTGTTCTTCAGCTCCTGAGAGCGCGTCAATTGCGATCGTAGCTTGTTGCTATCAGGCCTCGGAGCTGTGGGCGAGCACGGATATCATCACAGAGAGTTAAGTCGTCAGCCATAGGAGTCCACAACCACAAGATGCTACAATGAGGCAGATCATGGGCATTGCCTGTCAATTAATTAATTAATTGGATGGGGGCAACTTACGGACAGGCAGGGGAACAGTGGCGGCACTGCCACGGCCTACGTGATGGGCGGCAACGGAGAGTAGTTGGGCGGCGTTCCTGTCGACTTCCTCGGCACTGATGTTGAGAGTGCGTTGAAAGTACTGGAGGTAAAGAGAGAGAGAGAGAGAGTGAGTGATCAGACCTGCTGAAAGAGGCTTTGCCAAGGTAAGCAACGTAACAAGGGGGTGCGCGTACCATCCGCCAAGCTGGGTTTTGGTCAAGCCACGCGAGAGGAGTGCAGCCCTGTGTTCACAGGGGTTGGTTGATGCAGTCAAGCGCCTGGACGCGAGGGAGGGAATGGGAAGGACATGTTTCAATGAAGGAAATGTACCCAGAAACCGAACTCGCCATTGGAGAAGCCCATGTGCGACTCATGCTTGAAGCCAGAGGGAGTGGAGATCGTCATAGCCTGCTCCGGCTTCCTCTGTCGTGGTAAGTTGTCAAGTTTAGCGAGAAAGAACCACCAATGGGCAGGACACCCTGATGAGTATATAGACCTCCTTCTTGGCACCCCTCCATGAAGTGAAGGTGCCCAATCCGGTCCTCCAGACTTTCTTGAAGGTTGAGGGCCGCATGCGGTACTGCTTCTTGTTGATCACTTCCTTCACAGCCGCGTGGAAGCGGGCTGCGTCCTGCTCGAGGGCAAATGAGACGCCCACTGGCGATGCAAAACATGTATGGCCATACGCGTTAGTACCACCCATCCACCCACGAGCAGCAGGGGGGCAGAAAGTTGAGGTGCGTACAAATGGAGTTATCACTCTCAAAGGTGTGGAAGTAGGGCGTCGCCTGCAGGTACTCGAAGCCTTCATAGAGCTCCTGCGTGAAGAACCTTGTGCCGGTCTGTTCAAAAGAGGAAGCACCACCGGGCTGATAAGAAACCCCCCCCCCAAACCTGCTTGGTACATCACACCACCACCAGAATGGGAGGAGAGGAAGGAACCTGGAGGTCCAGCAGCTGAAGGTAGAGGGTCTTGGTGGGCTCGTGGGCAAAGAAGGTCCACACGCCCACCAAGCCAGTCTCCTCCCACTGCGCCCTTTCCGGGCGGGACACATAGATCTTAGTCACCCCTGCCGCAAAAACCTAAATCATCAAACAATACCACCACCGGTTAATCATAATCCTAATCTCTCATGTTTCAATAAATTAACTGCGTGACGAAGGAAGGATCAAAGGGAGAACCTGAAATGCTGGGCCAAGGAAACCGTTCTTGAGTTGATTGATCTCCTCAGGAGTGAGTGACGCAGAGTACATCTTCTAGGGGGCTAAGGGTTTGTTTTATTAGCGTGCGTGTTGGGTTCCTGAAGACCACCTTGCTGAGGTTCGGCGAAAGAAGGGGGGGGGGGCGAAAATCGGTGGTGCTTGTCTTTTCAACTCTTTCCCTTCCCGCCGCTACTTGCTGGGCGTTGTGGCAGTGAAGTCGTAGTGGAGCATCAGTGCATCAACGTACTCGCCATGCGCCAGGAGCCCGGCCTGAGGAATGCGCCCAATCTGCTTGAAGCCCAGCGAGCGCCACAATCGTACCGAGGGCACATTGGACTCGAACACAAGGTTAAACATGGCTGTGGTGTGATGTCAAGGTCAAGTCAGTGTAAGCCTTTCGGGTAGGCGTGGTTGTGATGTGACAGCCACACCCACACACCACAGGGGAGAAAGGCCAAACCTGCGCGATAGCCCAACTGGGGTGCAAGGGAGAGGAATGCCTTGCCCATGGCCTTGCCCACTCCTTTGCCTTGAGCTGATGGCTTAGTAATAAAACCAACATTGCAGATGTGCCCACACCGCCCTGGCATAAATGGAGTGATTGTTTTCAGGTACTACTCTGGGTAGAGTGATGGTGTAGCAGACTGACCTGGGAAGTTGGGCTTGATGTAGAATGTACCCAACACCTCATGTGTATTAGGGTCTCTGTTGAGCCAGGCATCCCACATTGTAAGTCAATCAAACCTGGGGTTATATGTGGGAGGATAACCTGGCTACAAAAGCGTCATGGCTGAGGAAGTAGGCCCGGAAGCCCGCTTCGTCGAGTGTGCTCAGTTGCGGGTACGTCATACCTGCACGGGAGCGTGTTGGACCTGGCCTAAGAAGAAGAAAAACCCACAAGAACAACGAGAAAAGAAGAAAATAGGAAAAGGAGAAAGAGGGGAGGGGAGCAGGCGCCTTCAGTAATGACGTGGTTGAGGAAGCCGCGGAGAGTCTCAACTTCCTCTTCCCGAGCGCGATCAATTTCGACCACGCCCGCCGCACAACCCCCTCCGGCTTGGTTGTCCGTCGTTGAAGTCTGGTTCGAATCTGAAGACGCGAGAGCAAAGCGGAGTGGGAGACACTCCAAGTGACGCTTCTCGTCCTTTGCTTCAATGACGTAAGCCATTGCCGTTTCAAACGGTTGAGTGTCTCGCCTTGGGGCCGCGCGCGGCTGTGCCAGAAGATAGCTGCCCTGACAGATAAGACAGTTTTTATTTTGTTTTTTTGGGTTTGGCTGGCGCGCGGCGCTTCACCTCTCGGTGCGTGGCACGGCTTTGTGTTCAAAGAAGGACTTCATCTTTTGGACACCCTGAAGGTAGTCTTCATTCTATTGAAGGAGACCAGACGGCGAACCAACACGAAAGAAAAAAACGCGTTAGCACTGCACATCCAGCTAAGCACGTGGAAGATGGTGGCGTGGGTGTGCGAGTTGGATGGGGAGGGGTCTCATGGCGCACCTTGGAGGCGAATTTGAGGATGGGCGCACAAGCAGGGCACGTGGCGATGGTGTTATAGAAGTAGGCCAGTTGATGGAACTTGGCTCCGGGGTGTTCATCGCCGAACTGCTTGTAGATCATGTGCACCTTGATGAAAGCAGTCCTCTCCAGGTAGAACCCCACGAGCAGCTTGAGGTCCTTGTCTAACGTGCGCGCGTCTTCCCGGAATGGGGTTTTGAGGCCTTTGGCCTTGCGCCGGCTATCATTGACCTCTAGCAAGAAGATCTGAAGCGGTGTGGTGTGCGTCACTTCAGGTCAGAGGCCGCCAGGCCTTTTTCTTGTCCCTCAGTGGTACCTTGGCAAGGTAATGTAAACCGTTGATGATTGTCGAGTTATCCGCCCCAGTTGATATGCAATCGAGTAATTGCTCCAGGCACTGATCGTCTTCGACGTAAGCATCGGACAAATATTTGCGCGGTTCAGATGGATCGCGGTACCTTGTTGGCAATGAGCACTTCCACAGTACCAGGGTGGTGCTTGATGGTCGTGTAAACGACTTTCCACGCCGCTTTGCAAATGCCCATATCCGAGCTGTCACGACAGAGCTGCACCAGCCTGAAGAGAGCGAATGCGGTGAGGAGGGCTAAGCTGTGACAAGCCCGTGCCCCCCCCCTGTGGGGGAGGGGCAGGGAGCGATGTGAGAGGCGGCATACTTGGCCCAGAACGTTTTCTCACGTTTCACCAGAGCATACATCGAAGCCGGTTGGAGAAGAGCATGCAGGCACCGCAACATGTCTAACGGCGCCGAACATGGTGAGCAACTTCAAGATCTTCTGGATGGGAATGGAGGGCGAAGGAGAGAAAGATCTTACTTGCTTTCGAGAGCTTCAGCGGAGCCGATGTTGATGCCGGCCGCGAGGTGATAAATGTGATGACCGCCGTTAATTCTGCGCGCAGCGATGTTAGTCAAGCGTACTCACACACTCCCTCAGGGCGAAAGGCTCGAGCGGGAGAGGTACCTGGAGGATTAAGCACCAGCCCGTGGCCGGAAAGTGGGTCTCCGGAGATAGACACCTGAATCATTCAGAAACAACACGCCAATTCTGAGAACCAGAAACGTTTTGCTCCGCTTGTCCATGGCCGTGTTCGTAGTACCCTCTCAGCCCTGCTTCGAGTGGAGCCGGATATCAGGCCCAGGTGCAGCAGTGTGACGCTTAATTCGGCTAGCAGTTCTGTCACCAGTTCCACCGTCTGCGCCAAGGACGTAAGCGAGGAGGCAATATCAATGAGGGGGACAATCCATCAGAAAAAAAAGAAAAAAAAAGGAGCCAAACCTGCGTCTCTGGCATTTCAGAGGCGAAAGCAAGCAAGCGCTTGAAGAGCGATCCTTTCAACACGAACGCGTATTTCAGCAGTATCTGATACAAGGCCACCGACACACTGGTGAGTTGGCCTGAGAACCACAGAGTACCAGCGCCCATGATGCGTACCGTCTGTGCTGGGCCTTTCGTTGCCCTTGCTCCCTGAGTTGCTCTCTTACACATTTGTCCAGCCAAGAGCGAGATCAGTGACGGAGTAAACTCGCCCTGTGGGTATTTGAGGGAACGAACATCATCAATTAGTTTCCCACTTAGCCCAGCCCTAGCGAGCTGTCCCTTGTCAGGTACCTTGGAGACCCAGGGCCGTCGTTCCATCTGCGCTCTCGCAAATTCGGAGGGCTCCGTGAGATCCTGCCCGCCGCCCGATTGTGTCAGGGGGCAACACTCCATGAGGTAAGTGTAACTAACGGCGGTACCTCGAATAGGGCCATCTCATTTCGCGTGTAGTAGCTGTACAGGACGGGAGTCCAATCCTCACTCATCAAGATGTCAAATATCCGTATTACGGCGTACTGGCGGTTAACACCAACAACACAACAATGGTGAGGATAAACCACGGCGCGGCCTTTGGAGGACAACGACAGACAGCTTAACTTACCCGAATGTGAGCCACCTTGGATCTTGAGAGATCCCTCAGGGAAGGAAGGAGTTGTGCTTCGTCAGCAGCCACTGCTCTCTGTTTGACAGGCCAGTTCGTGCGTGCGTAAGGTGTAATGAGGGTGAGAAACCGTCACATGAATGGAAAGAGATAGGGAGCGTCCATACCCGCACGTCTGCGGACTCATGTCGCATGAGCTGCACCCATACGAAGAGCCAGACGGCACTGAGGCGGGACGACTGGGATTGGATTCCTGCGATATCGCATAAGAGTTGTGGTATCAACCGGGCCAGGAACGAAGCCTCCAAAAAGTACCATTTACAATATCGGTGTGCATAAACTCATAGTTGCGTTGCACCAGCAGCTGCTCCAGAGTCTCCCGCGCTCTCTGTCCACGGTAATGCCGTTAAACTCCTTCACACATCTCCAGTTGCTCACGTGCAAGGGGAACCTTGATAGTTTTGCCTAGCCTCTTGAAGATCGCAAGGTAGGTGAACTTCTGGTTGCTGACCGTCGCAAACGTGGCCTTGAGGTAGTAGTGGAGAAAGAAGGCGTCGAAGAGCGGCTCCACAAAAGTTCGTCGTCGTTCGTCCTCTTTGGGCTAATGAGACGTGGAGAGAGTGAGAGGGGGGGGGGGAATCTCAAGAAGGAGCAACGGAGACGGTGTACCCCCAACACAGATTCCATCGTCGTAGCTCGATATGGCCAGAGTGCTACTGACACTTCGTTGAAGAAGGTCATGGCGTGCGCCAGATGGTATACTCCAGCTCTATCTGCTCGACACCTCGGGTTAGTTGAAGCGCACAAAGTTCGTTGGGCAATGCGTCGCACCGTTTGTGGAGAAGATGCTACCCAGCACTGCTTTGGCCTTGTTGGATTGCATCACTTGTGCCACGAAGAAGGCCAGCTGGAAGAGGATTCGCAAGCGTGAGCGCGGGATTGATGGTGATGATCCACACACACACACTTGTAGCTGGGTACAAGCGATTTGGCGCACCTTTGCGTGAACTAGATCGGAGTTGCTGTCTTGAAACAGAGGCAGCACCTCTTTCGAAAACGACTCGGGATCCACACTCTGCAACAGAAGCTGCAGATACGTAACTTTCCCCTCCCCGAAAGACAATTCCTCGGCGCACTGTCCATGCCCGAGCACAAGGTAGAAGATGAGATGAACGGTCGACCAGAGAGTTTTTGTTCTGTGAGCGCGGAGATACCTCTTCCTCAGCGGAGGTGTGCATGGTGATCAAATCCTCAAAGCGGTCGAAGTAGATGGGAGTTGTGAGCATTCGCCGAATAAACACCTCTGGAGCCATGGTCTCCCGACGAGCAACGATCAGGTCGAGCTCCGACCGATGCATGGCGTGAACCTGGTGGCGTTCAATCGATCATAGGTGAAGGGTGACCCCGATTATTTGGAGCCGCCGAATGAAGGCCAAACAAGTGCTCGTGAGAGGCGGTCGTGAGGGGGGAAGGTACCGCTTCGTCAACTTTCGGCCAGTACCAGGAGTAGAGGTGCTGATTCCTCACGGGGGCCTGAAACGTGCGCAATTGTTTAAGCCACTGTTCCTTGTAGGAGTAGTCGGTGCTCAGTCGCTGAAAGTTGATCGGGCCTGTGTGGTGTCCACGAACCAACCACGAGGGTGTTAGCTGGCTGCAATACTCAAACCACAACCTCATTGCAAGCTTCAAAGGAAAATGGGGTTGGGTTTTTGTGAACCAATTTCGTCCACGGGAAGGGTGAAGCCGACAGGCTTGTCGCCGACCATTGCTGGGCAATCCATGCATGACGCCAGTTCCTCTGGTGAGAGGTCCGTGCGCCGCAATGCCCTGAACTCGTAAACTAGGGTTGCTCATCAGGCACAAGAGATCTTGGACCTTAGGCAGCAAAGAAAATGGCAAGCCATGTGGTGGCAAGCCTATTGGAACGGCGCGTGAGCGTGCGTTGGTGTGCATGGGATTACCTTTTTCTGTCTCTCGCTTCATCCGGGGAATGACTGGCCCAGAGAAGGAGTAGTCATCGAACTGCTTCTTGGGCGCTGCGAAAGTCCCGTGCACGATGGGCAACATCGGCTCATTATACGTCTTGTACTTGCGCTGGTTCGACAACCTGGTTGTGGAGGAATTGGTGTGAGAAGAAATAAGATGAACACGATCCTACACGCCCATTGGGGTTTACGGGAACGGAACCTGGTCTGCACAAGCTGGCCCACCCGCTTGGTGACTTGCTTCCGAGTGGAATCCGGCAGCTGAATCCATTTGTCGCGCGACACTGTCTTTTCTGCTTTCTTCTCCGTTGTTTCTGGTGGTTCCGGTGGCGGGTGCGGGTTGTAGATAAAGGTGCTGTACAGTGGGTCCTATAGGACAGATATAGAAAGAAACACCGCAACGCAGTCACAAGACGTGTGAGCAAGCGCATGCTGCATGCGGCGTAGACGGGGTGTTCTCGCTTTGTACCTCGGTCGCATTCTCGACTTTGATGACATTCACCCTTAGTGTGGGCTTCTCGCCGTCCTCGTCCGCCATGGCTACCGAGTAGCTCAACTGGCGAACCTTCTTCATTTCGGCAGTCTGTGCAAGATGGTACCTCGCTCGTCAGTAGTGAACGAGCTGCGCTTTTGCACTACTGCCATCAACATGTTGTTGTTGTTGTTGTTGTTGTTGTTGTCAGAGTACCTTGACAGCGGTGGTCAAGGAAAGCAACTGCGACAGCTGGCTGGGGTGGGGCGGAATGACGACCAATAAGTCGGCGACCACCTGAGCCCAGCGCTTGTAGGCAGCTTCGAACTCTGTGATCGCGAGCGCGGGCGCACACGCCGCGAATGCGTTAAGCGCAAGGAGGGTAGGCTCGGTCTTTCACGCTTGTGAAGGCATTGTGTACCTGGCAGGGTGGCATAAAGTTCAGGTACTGGTTCGTGAGGAATGAGCTGCAGATCCCATATGTTTCCCTGTCGCTCAAAGCCTCCAAACTGTCCGGTGTCTTCATCCTAAAGAGAATCCCTGATCAGTTGAACTGGGTGGTGTCACACGACCTTTGCTGCGCACCGGATGGCAGCGTACCGCCACACTGGGCTTGTCTGAGGCCCCTGGTGCTGATATATCAGTGATGAATGGGAAATAAGAAGAAAACGAAAAGCATTGGCGTGTGTGATGGCGCTAACCTGGCTTTTTGTCGAAGGTGCCGCTCTTCGACAGGGAGGAGCTGATCTTCTCGTCGAAGCTGAAGGAGGGCGAGGAATCTAAGTCGGTCATCTCGTCATCCACGTCGAACTCCTCTTCCTGCCGTATGCATCATCACGATCGCACCACAGCCACCCTCGTGTTGTCAGCACAGAGAAGAGAGCGCGTGCGGTGGAGCGGTGGGGTGCGTCGTGGTCAGAGAAGGAGACGGCGGCGGCGGCGGCGGCGGCGGCGAGACACACCATTTTAAACACTCGGGGCCGTGGGTAGGCCCTGCCCATCAACTGGGGCAGGGTCAAATGCCCGAGCGCCGTCGTCACTTGCTTCTTCCACTCGAGCACAGCTGCTTCGTAGCTGTTGAAGTCGATATAGGTCCCCTCTGTGTCGGGCGAGGGAAAGGGCAAACGCGCCAGCCTCTGTACGAGCCGCGCAGCCTCGCTTTGCTCGCAGCGGCGGTAGAACGTGTCGTAGAGACGCCCATCACCGTCCACGTAGGACGGGGAGGAGTTGTCTGAGGAACAGTTGGCCCGACTGCTGGCATTAAGGAAGTCTTTAGGCAGCTGGGGTCCCGTGTACTTCTTCGACACGGTGTGCCCAGACGTCTTCTCGACTGGTGTGTGTAACGTAACAGGAGAAGAAGAAGAAGAAGACGGGCAATCGTTATTATATGTGTGTGTGTGACGAGGGGCTCGGAGAGGAAGGGCTCTTGTACCTGTCTTCAGAACCTCAAACACCCGACCGAGCTCCACCTCTCGAGTTGGGGCGGCTGTCATAATCCGGACGCGCGAGGCGTTGTTGTGTGATACGCTGAGCAGACGGTTCTTTCGCCTCGCCTCAATTAAGGGGCTCAGTGAGGCCGTAGACAGTGGTGTCGTCGTTTTGGACAGCGCTGGGTCCATTGTGCCGCAGGCGCACCTCTCTGTGTGCTAAGCTGGCCCACCCACGTACGCTGACCTGCGGGGGCTCTTGTGGGGGCTGACAGCAGAGCGGCGGCAAAAAGGCAAGTTTTTCGCGAGCAGAAAAGAAAAGCTCGATTTCCCTGATTTGTTGCTTTTTTTTTGTTTCGGGTCCACAGTGCGAACGCCACGGTCCCGCAGTCAAGCCGTTCGCACTGTGCGTCGTCGTGGGCGAGAACAAATGCAAGCAGGGCTACTGCAAGACAAATGCCCCATTTGTCTCCAGCAAGTACGTTCTCTCTTGTATTTTGCCAACAGCTCATTTTTATCATCTTCTTTTTACATCGGTTCTTCAAACTTCCTTCCAATCTGATGCCTGCCCCCGGCTTTTGGCAGGTGCACGGCTCGAGCTCGCCTTTTTGGCTTTCCTTGTGCGGCCATGTAATGTACGGGGACTACTCCGCTGCAGCCCAACTCCTCCTCCTCCGCGTTTCACACACCCCCCCCCCTTGACCCGTGGGTCCTGCCGCACCACATCCTATCCACCCGCAGGTGCAACGACTGCCTTGTGCGTGGACTCTCGACGGCTGCGGTAATGGCGTGTCCGGTGTGCAAGTTCGCCCTCTCCCGCACGAGCTTCTTCCAGCACTCTCAACACACTAAGCTCCTCGACATGGAGGGGGCCGTCCGAAAAGTCGTCCTCTCAGAGTACCACCTCCTCCTTGGAGCCCTCCAGCGCCTCCGCTTTTGCTTATGCAGAACAACAGCATTGCCCCTTTGTTTTTCCTCTCTCTCACACACACACCAACGCACTTCCTCGTGTGCACACGGCATGAACGTACGCCGTGACCCGATGGGAAACTCGCGCCACGCAGCCTGATGAAGACAGGCGACCTGTTCTCGACCCTCAAGGACTACAACAGATACCTGGAGGAGGTAGAGACCATTGGTACGCTACCGAGAGGAGCCCTGTTTCAGTAATAGGGCAGAAGACGGCGTCATGATGCCTTTGTGCTGGACCAGCCTGATCCGGTCTCACGTTGGACATGTTCCCCCCCCCCGCGCGCAGTCTATAAGATCCCGAACGACGTGGATATCAAAGAAACCATGAAGCAGTACGGACGGTACAAACGAAAGAGCCTGGCGCGGCTCGAGGTCACGGAAGACGAAATGCGAAGGAGGAGGGACCTTTATTTAAATGACGAGACTCAAAAGTTTGAGCGAACTCAACGGGAGGGTATGCTCGAGAGCCTGGTACGTGCACCCGCATACACCACGTGGTCTTCCCCTTGTCCTCATCATGATCATCACCTTGGAACGCGTACCTCACACACTCCGTTCATCTCCTTTACGATGTACCACATGCATATGCAGGCGAGAGGCACCATTAGCAGTGCAACCTTCCTTCAGAACGCGCAGATGCTGGTCAAGCCAGAGGAACCCTCCCTTGTGGCCGCCGAGTCTAGCGGTTCAACTGCCACAGTTGCAGGTACCTTTTGCATCGGCTTCATCGGTCTCGTCCGTCTCTGTGCCAATAAAGTGCCTCACTTAACACACACACACACACACAC
>CDFN01058430.1:4030-14533 GCA_000826445.1 Acanthamoeba quina | reverse complement strand
CCAAGTCCGACTTAACTGAACTTTGGGAGGGGGGAGGGTACAGAGTGGGAGACGTGAAGGACGTTGGAGGTGGAGGAAGGCGAGCTGATGTAAATGTCGTCCCCCGAAGTAGTCTTCTTACCGCTTCCACCCCCCGAGTTTTTCTTCGCCTCTTCGAACTTTTTCATCTGGGTTCTTCTTCTGGGTTCTTCGCTTTTCGTTCTTTTTTCTTCGCTCTTCTGGGCGCTACCACTACGAAGGCTGCCCAAAATGCCAGTCTCTCCTCTCCTCTTGCTTCCTTTCCCTCCTTCCCTTTCTTTCTTATCTGTTGTGCTCCGCTGTTGTGTTGTCTGAAGTCCGCCAAACAATGCAACATGTCATCAAAAAAGCACAAAAATGTAACACATTCCCGGCATTCTTCCGGTACCACGGAGGAGGTTCTGTTTGGGTGCTTGAGGTAGAACAGGGGTGCATGGGAGGAGGGGAGCAAGAGGAATAAAGAAGGTGGTGTGTGCCCATGATGTGTGTGTGTGTAGATGCAGGTGTGGATCTGACAGGGGGGCACTCACTTGCCGGCCTTGAAGCAGGACCCGCACAGGGGCTTGTCGTCTCGCTCAATGAAGCCACCCTGGATGTTGGAGTTGCACGCGCAGCAGCGGAAATGCCCCGCATGCCAATACCTGCCGATGATCAAGAAGAAGACGATGAAGAAGAAGAAGACGACGACGACGACGATGATGAAGACGACAATAATGGGTGAGTGTTTGATGAATGCAAAAAGGCTGGTGTGGGTAGGAAACCTGTTCATGGCTTGGATGTACTGGCCCTGGATGATCTCGCCGCAGCCGCCGCAGCGATTGCCGTAGAGGGAGTTGAAGTCGGCCACGCACAGCGGCCGGCCGTCCCGCTCGATGAACTCCTCCAGCACCCGGTGGCAGTGGCTGCACTTGAAGCAGTCGTGATGCCATGGCTTGCCCTGATGCGCCGTGGAAATTCACTAAGCTAAACGGTACGCGCATGCTGTGGTGTATGTGCGGTTGCGCGTGTGTGTGTGGTGAGGCGCCTACTTACCATGGCTAACCGACCGTCTCGGGCGATGGGCTTGGTACAGGCTGTACACAGCTTGGGCGCCCGTTTCTTGCGCACGGAGGGCGAAGTGGCACCCGACGACGCCGGCGGCGGTATCGAGAGCAGCGACGAAGACGACAACGGAGAGGTCGAGTATGGAGGCGTGCCGCCGCCGCCGCCGCCGCCGGAGTTGGGCGTTGGTACGGCGGCCACCGGCGCGGAGGGCGTGGTGTCGGGTGACGACGATGGCGACGACGTGGCTGAGAAGCTGCCGCGCGAGGGCGAGGGCGACTGCGGCTTGGCGGCGTCGGACGCCGCCGGGGTAATCATGTTGAGGTGGTTGGAGGGGATGGTCTGGCTGGCCGGCCTTCGCTTCTTCTCGACGGCGGCCAGCACGCCGCTGGCCATGAGCGCGCTGCTGCCAATGCTGCTGCTTCGCTCGTGGTCGCGGTGGTGCTCGGCTCGCAGCCGACCCGTGCTGGCCGATTCGCTGGGGGACCGCTCGCTCCCGCTCGAGCTCCGCTCCCGATCTCGTTCGCGCTCGCGCGTGTCCCGGTGGTCCCGCTCGCTACCATTGCCGCCCGAGCTCCGCTGATCCCTCGCGCCCGCCGACGAGCGCTTGTTCATCGGCGCCGGCGCTGCAGTCGCAAAAGCGGAGGCCGAAACATTCTTGGTTTTGCTGCTGCTGCTGCTACTGCTGCTGTTGCCGATGCTGCTTCCCGTGACGCTCTCCTTGGTCCGCTTGCGCAGCTCGTCGTAGTCTTTCTCGGCACGCTGCCGGGCCTGCTGCTCGCTGGCCAGCTTGAACCGCAGATGCTGGATCTCGTCCTCCTGCAGCTCGACCTTCTTCTCGAGCTCCTCCTTGTCGTGTGTGAGCCCGCCCACCCGAGCCGCCAGCTCTTTGTTTTCCTCTGCGAGCTTCTGGTACCTGGCCAGCAGCTCCTCCCACTTGTGTGCCCCGTCGGCCGTCGCCTTCGGAGCTGCACACGCCGACGTTAACGGTGGTGGTAGTGGTGGTGGTGGTGGTTAGTGGTGGCCCATGATTGAATGTGAAGAGGGTGCGTACTTCGGACGGGTCTGCCGCTCTTGGCGTCAACCGCCTGTCCATTTTCGCCGTTGATCACCACGCTGGCCGGCGTGCTCGGTCGCTTGGTGTTGTACTCCCGAATTGTTCGGTGGATCTCCGCCGCGCTGGGTGTCTGCACCTCCTGCTCCTGTGTGTGTGTGTGTGCGTGTGCGTGCGTGTGCGTGCGTGTGTGCGGTCAGTCCAAGCGTCACACCTCTAGCTCAGTCGACAGCTTAAAGCTATAGGCACAGATCGGGGCGAACCGGTTGCACGTTTTTGCAGATCCAGGGATGCTTCATCAGCTCATCCGGTCCTGGTCGGAGATTCACGTCTCGCGTGAAACACTTGAGCAAGAAGTCTTTGAGCTCCTGCGCCGCGTCGAGAAGAAAAACGTCCAGAGGGTTCAGTGCCAGAGCCAGAGCCAGAACCATGAAGAGACGCCTGGCGTACCCCAGAGATGCCCTCAGGCAGTGGCGGGTGCTCGCAGGCGACCATTTTGAACAGAGCCGACATGGCTCCGGCGTCCCAATATGGGGGCTTGCCCGTCAACAGTTCAATGATGGTGCAGCCAAGACTCCTATACATGGTACCGCCCAAAAAGTGAGTCGACACAAGCGATGATGGTACCATTCACGCACGCACGCACGGTTCAGACACGTACCAGATGTCCGAGACCTTCTCTCCGCCCTCTACAGAAATGATCTCCGGCGCCACTGCAACCACGAATGCATCGTGAGAAGAAGAAGAAGAAGAAGAAGACGCAGAAGGGAGCAAGTACTCCAGAAGGGGGTGCCGACAACGGTGAACTGTTTGTCCACAGCGGCGTTTGTGCAGCTGCCGAAATCGGCCAGCTTGATTTTGCCCTCCTTCGTTAATAGTAGATTGCATCCCTTGATGTCTCTGTGTGCGTGTGGGCGAGCAGGAAGAAGAAGAAGAAGAAGGTAAGCGCGGCGTAAAGTTGCCACGACGAGTAAGTGGGGAGGGGGGATCAGCAGTCAGCGCTGTCTGGCGTACCTATGAATTACGTTTTGGTCGTGTAGGTACTTGAGTCCCTGCAGCACCTGTGCAATGTACAGTACGAGAAGCTCCTCCGGGAAGACGCCAAACTTCTTCATCGTTTCGTTGAGTGAACCATTTTCCACATACCTTCATGTTCAGCGCAAGACCACAACATGACACGACACGACGGGAATGAGTAAGTGAGTGGAGGTCAGTAGCGGGTCATGATGATGCGGTTCGTACTCCATGACAAAGAAGAGGTAGTCGTCGACTTCGTAGTAGCCCAGAAACTTGACGATGTGTGGATGGGAGAGCTTCTGCAGCAGTTCGAGCTCGTGCTGTTTTGTTGTTTGCCAAGAGCTCCAGTGAGTAGGTGCGCGCACGGTGGGCAGTGAGGCAAAGCGAAGGGGGCAGGGCGGCGCACCATGATGGCGGGCAGTTGTGAGGGTTCGAGGTCGGTCTTACGCGTCTGCTTCACGGCCACCACTTCACCCGTTTGAAAGTTGAGGCCCTTGTAGACGCGCCCGAACGCGCCTCTGCCCAGCAGCTCACCCAGTTGCTGCGTACGCAAGTTGAAAAGCCACATTAAATTCATTCATCATTTCTACACGTAAATCTCCAGCATGGCTCGAGATGTCCATTGAGGGGAGGATGGAAGGCGTACGATTTTGCCAGCAATTCTCTTTGGGGGAGGGTTGTCCAAGGGGAAGGCGACCACAGGCGCCATGGCAACCCCAGGAGGGGCTCCTCCTTCGGGATCTAAAACTCTGGGCGGCTGTGATCGAACGAGAGCTGGCCGTTTGGCTGCGCCCGGTATCCCTGAGCCTCCCGATCCGCGAGCTAGTGGCGCTGCGCTCTCCATCGCATTCATCTATCAATCAATCGAATTTGTGCTGCCTCGCTGCTGTAATGTTCCCACACGATGTTTCTCGGTATCTCGCGAGTACAGCGCTGACGCTCCTTCCCCCAAAGGTTATCTATGTATCAATTATTAAGGCAATTTGGCTAGTGTGTTGCTGGATGGAGCTCACTTTTCGAATCCACCGCACGCCGTTGTCGATCTATGCACCTCTGCCGATGCCTCTCTTTATATCAAATAAAAAATAAACACCAGAGGCCTCTCGCGGGCGTCGTGCTCTTGTTCGCTTTGGAGGCGTACCACGCCACCACCTCCTGCGCCGGTCCATTTCTCTTTCCCACTTCAGGCGGCATTTCGCTTGGAATGCACCACCAAAATTTCTCTCATTTTCCTTTTTTCCTGACATATTTTCACGCCAAGCGGCGCCTCGCGACAAGAAAGGAAGGTAAGGTGGCAAAAAGTGAAGCACGTGTGGCACTCTAACATCACAGATCATGTTCGCGCTGTGCGTATGTACAGTAAGCACGCACGGTCCACATCCAAGAATAAAGTTAGATAAAAGAGTGTGTTAAGATAAGTGTGTTACGAAAGCAAAACAAGCGAGCGTGCTATTTGCCCGCGCCGGTGGCGGAAGATCCTCGCTTCCTGCGGGGGACTCGGTCCTTGCCGTTGTTGTGCGTGATGAAGGGCACCGTCCGCCCTCGCCACGTCCACTCGCCCGCACCCGACTGAATGGTGATGAGGAACTGCAACTTGGCCCGCAGGCGCGAGACATGCACTTCCACCACGGCCGTCGTGCCTCCCGTGTCTTCATCCTGTGTGCACACAAGGACCCCACTTGAGTCAGCCCAACACCCGCGGCATGAATTTCCCACTCAGAAAACCGCCGAGGCGGGAACGGGGCGGTACCTTGATTGTGCTCCGATCGGGGCAGACGTAGAAGTCTGGGCACTCTTGTCCGGACGTCGACGTGTCGGCCTGCTGAAGTGCGGTGGCGGGGTTGTCGCATTCTACCAGGCCCAACTGCAGCTCTTGCCAGGTGAACCGATTGTTGCACCGTACCTCCACCCGCAGCCGCTTGCCCTTGCCCTTGGTCACGCTGTAGATGGGGGAGATCTCGGGTCAGTCGCAAGTGTCAACACAACACTTATCGAATAAAAACCCGAAAAACCAATCGGCTCAGTCTGGCGCAAATTATCTGGTGCGTATAATGATCTTCACCGCGAGGGGGGGGGGAGTGGCGTACCGGATGCGTTGGCTGTCGTTCAGAGGCAGCCACACCCCGTGGGAGCCGCGAGGCTTGTGCGTGAGGGTTACCGTTGCCGCCGCCGGCGACAGGTCCACCTGTGCCGCTGCTGACGATGTTGACATCGACAGAGGGTTGGTGGTAGAAAGAGGCGCGGGGGCCGGCAGGAGCAGCGGGAGGTGGGGCGGCGGTGGTCGATGATGATCTTCAAAGATGGTGTTGATCAACTCGTCGATCGATGTCGGTACCGGCGGGGTGCCGCGGGATGTCAGGGTGGCCAGGCTCACGTCGCCAAACTGCGGGTCGGGCGGCAGGCCTGGGGCACCGGTGACCAAGGCAAGGTCCTGCGGGGAGTAGAGCATGGGGGACTGCAGCAGAATCTCGAGCTCGCGCTCCAGGTCGAGCTCATCCTCATGCGGGCTGTGTTGGTGGTGATGTGGTTGGTGCGGGTGGTCGTGTCGGGGCATGCTGACGTCAGCAGCGCCGCCACTGGGCAGCACTCCCTCACTCTCCACCACGTCCACCTCCTCTAGCTGGTACAGCGGCGGCGAGTTGATGCCGCCTTCGTTTTCGTTATCGCTTCGCTCTTCGCTCATCTTCCGTCGCTTGGCTTGTTCTGCCAGTGTGCTGCTGCTGCTGCCACTGCTCGTTCTCAATCTCTTCCGTCCTTCCTCCTCCCCCACTTGCTGTTGCTGTTCTGCTTCCTGGTCGTCCCACCAACTGAAAAGCGATAGTGTGTCGTGAGCCAGCAGCTCGTACATGATTATCAAACCAACTCAGGGAAAAAGCATGCTTTTTGTATGGGCACATACCGGGGCGCGCCCGAAGGCGGGCTCAGTTCGAGTAGGGCCTTGCCAGGAACGGAGGCAAGAAACGAAATCAGTCGCCCCGACCCGCGGTGTTATCGTGTCGGGCCTCTTTTTACCGGACTTTTATCAGTAATTGCATTCTTCACTGATTCGTCAAGGGTACAGCCCCGTTTTTCGTTTGTTGCGTGGTCCAGTGCTTACAGCACAACATACACACACAACAGCACACGACAGACCCCACGCGCACAGAACCACACCAGTCCAATGGTGTGACTGTAGTCCGTGGGCGCTCAGAGGATGTTCCACTTGCCGGTCTTGCGGTAATGGGTGAGCACGTTGTGGACCTTGCGGCGGATCGCCTTGTCGTCATCGTTGTGCATCTTCTCTGTTGGAACAAACACCGGGGGGGAGGGAAAGGAGGGTGAAGCGCCTCCGAGGCGTGTAAGACAAAGACGTTGTGCGTTATGGGGGCTTTTCGTACCGAGTGCGGCGATGACGTCCAGCTCGCGCGTGGCAGGAGAGCCATCGCAGAGGTTGTGCATGACTTGGTACCGCACTGCCGGGTCGGGGTCCTAGGTTGTGGGTTGCAGCCCAATTCAATTCGGTTGGCTGCCAAAAAAAAACTTCACGGAAACCCGAAACAAAAGGGCGCAACGTACGTTGGTCATCTCTAAGATCCTGTCCCACACCACCTCGACGTCGCGCTTGACGTGGCACGGACACAGCTCACGCAGGTAAAGCTTGCGCGTCTGGCCGACAAGAACGACACGTGAACGAGTCAAACGCTCGCATAGCCAAACAGAAGCGAGGGCCGCAGCACCCCACACAACGCCCAGATCTGGTCTTGTGGCGAGGGTGAGAGGTGAATGGGTGGTACCGTGGGGTCTGGGTCGCGAGTGCCCTTCAGGAACTCGGCTACGGTGTCGACCTCCTCTGCCGGGCGTAACGAGAGAAGAAAGCGTTAATCAAGAGGCGCGGTGGAGCCACGCAACGCGGTACTACGGCATACCCTTGGGCGGAGGCAGAACCACCTCTTCGCGGGCACACGGCGCCTTGGGCTCCTCGGGAATCAACGCCTGCAACTGCACTGGTCGCTCCAGCACCTGCACCATAAAATAAATAAAAATATAATAAATAACAATTCCAGAATATTGTCATTGTTACATAAATAATTTAAAAAATAATTCATAAAAATAAACATATACCTTCAGCTCGTCGTCGGCTACGCGGCCGGCGGGGGCGGGGGAGAGGTGCAGGGCGGCGAGGAGGGCACGGCAGATGGCGGCGGCCTGGTCGTCGTCTTTGGCAAGGCCGTTGGCCAAGAGCAGAGGCGTGGTGGCCTCTTCCACGGCGGCCCCCGCCCTCTCCTTGTCCACCGCGGTCTGCGCAGATACTTTTGCATCTTCATCTTCGACAACGATGCCGCGGATGACGGCGACCAGGTAATCCACCACAGCCTCGTCCACCTCGCGAGCAAGTTTCTCCTTGCCCACGGCCTGCTGTAGGGCGGCCAGGATCGCCGCATCGTCCCACACCTTGCGCTCCGCCATCACACTTGCTGCGGTTATCTTTTATTTTTATTTTCTTCCATATAATATAAGGTTTCTAATTATTTCCTCGAATGAAAGGTTCAGCGAAGCTAGCATGCTACAGTGCAACCGCAGGTGGAGAATATTTTCATTGGTCGTTCATAAATTAATCCAAGAACACCACACTTCAATCGCGCGGGCGTTTGCCGCGGGGAGGCCTATCTTTGCCGTTGTTGTGGGTGACAAAGGACACGGTCCGGCCTTCCCACGTCCACCCACACGGGCAGGGGACGCCCGGAGCGCTACCGCAGCTGTGGCCGGTGGGCCGCCGTTCCAGAGTGACCTCGAATTGCATGCGCGCGCGGACTCGAGACACGTGGAACTCGATGACCGCCGTCGAGCCACCGTCCTCTTCGTCCTGTCGATCGTTGTGTAGGTGTAAGGTAAGCTGATTAAGAACTGACTGATGGCTGCGAGGATGGTAGTGGGACTTGATGAAGTGGTGATGGCGCACCAGAAGAGTGCTTCGGTCGTTACACACAAAAAAGTCGGCGCACTCGAGGGCCGGGCCGTTGGTGACGTCCAGCAGCCGCAAGCGCACGTCCGGCCAATCGAATCGTTGCCTGCACTTGACCACGATACGCAGTCGCTTGCCTCGGCCCTTCGTCACGCTGTTATGTGCGACCCCGACACATGCTGATCATCGTTAGTCGACATTCCCACCCATAAATGCTGAGGAATGCAAGAAATTCACAAAACCAGGAAAATGAAGAAAGAACGAAGAGACAAACGAAGAAAAGAGCGAAGGTATGCGGAAAACAACATATTCACATATTGCGAGCGTACCGGATGCGTTGGCCGTCGTCAAGCGGGCGCCAGGCGCCGTGGGAGCCTCGAGGCTTGTGGGTGAGTGTCACGGTGGCGGTGTCCTCCGCCATCGGCGGTGGCACGAAGACCGACATTATTGTCGTTGGTGATGTTGTCGGCGTGTGAGATGAGGGCGACGCGGGCGAAGACGTCGTGCAGGACGAGAGATAAGGAGACGATGAGGAAGAGTAGGCGAAGGAGTCGATGGAGGGCGAAAGAGATGGAGAAGTATAGGAAGAAGATGAAGAATAGGAAGAAGAGGCGAAGAGTTCGGGCTCGTTGGTGTTGGTGTTGACATCGACAAAGAGGGGTCGCTGGGCGAGCGGCAGACACGACGCGGAGTCGTAGAGCGCAGGCGAGCGAATCAGGAGGTCGAGCTCCCGCTCCAGGTCCAGCTCCAGCTCACCCCCCATCGCCTCATTGTCGATTTGGTCGTAGTGCCGGCGCTGTTGTTGTGGTTGGCCTCCAACTTGCGTGGGGTCGTTGGCAATCTTTCTTCGCTTGGCCGGCGCGGCCTGTGTCATCGTTGTGGTCGTCGCCGGGGTCGCCGCCGACCAATAGAGGATCTGCGAGTAATCGACGGCCCACCAGGGCACCGCCGCGGTGGTAGGGGCGTAGGACGGGCCGGAGCCGGAGTGTTGTAGTTCGAGTGGACGAGGGAGCATGTTGTTGGCGAACATTACAGCTCGCAAGTTGATAGCGTTGGTCGTATCTGTGTCGATGAGCTGTTGAAGATAGTCGTGCTGTCGCACACTGCCGTTGAGGGTTGGTGTAAACGAAAAAAGCACGATGTTGGCCAAGCTCCGGGAAATGTACCGCGGGGACCAACCGCGACCACCTTGCAATTGGGGTAAAATCTAGGTTCCAACACTAACCAAACCAATCCTCACATTTCGGCGTCGAGACGAGCGATGGCGTTTTCCCAATCCCAACCGTGCGAGTGGTGGAACAATCGGCGGTTGGGCTTGGCGAAGAGTTGAGCGCGTTGATGGTGGTCCGGGTTGGTTTCCGGGCATTGATTGACTCGTGCTTTCTTCGTACGAAGGCTCTAAGAGCCGCGTTACGCCTTGCTGTGCTTCTTGATGACGTGCCGCGCCATCTGCACCTCCTCCACTTGCTCGTCGCTGGCCACCACCAAGAAAATTGAGTCGCCCGGCGGTGGTGGAGTGTCTCAGCGAAAGGTTCAGAGAGGGCGTACCAAAGGTTGCATTTCTTGAATACCGGTTTGTTGGCCGCGGCGATCTCCTCGGGCGTGTAGAGGCCGCCGGCGCCGGACTTGTCGTCACCCAGCTTGGCGAACAGCTTGCCGTAGAACTGCTGCTGCTTCTTCTCGTGCGCCCGGAGCCTCTGCTCGACCAGCTTGAGCTCTCGCCTGATCTCACCCAGGTCCTCGAGCGCGAGCGCCTACACCCCCACGACGCTGTTCAGTGCATGTCGTGTGTCGCATATGTCGTGCGTCGTGCGCCTTCGCGTGTCGTGTCGTGTGTCGCACGTTACCTGCTCGAGCTCCTTCTTGGCCTCGTCCAGGTCATCTGTGCCCGCCAGCGCTTTGCCCAGTCGAAAGTGCGCCTTGGCGCTGTCGGGCTCGTTGGCCAAGACCCGGCGACAGGACTCAGCCGCCTCCTTGTATTGCGATTGCTTCAGCTGGCACGCTGCGGTCAACCAGCAAGCGCACATGTGAGCGCACGACGCGGCACAACACACGCGTGTAGACTCTCGAGAAGGCACGCACCCGCAAGGTTAAGGTAGCAGGCTGACTCAAGCGCCCTCTGCTTGTTGCGTTCAGCGTCGCTCGGCTCAGAGGCGGCATCGCCGGCGTCGAGGCAAGCGATGGCCCGCTTGTACTTGCACACCGCCCGCGTGAGCTCATTCTGAAAATGAGGCGGTCGCGGTCGTCAACGTTGGGCACGCGTGATGTCAGCACGCCCATCAGAGCCTCATCGATGCGCAGGTCCTGCTCGAAAGGTACGTACCTGCTTGACGAACAGTGTGTTGCCCTCGGTCTTGAGCCGTTCAGCCAGGTCGATCGTCTCCGCGTGGCTCAAGTGCCTCAACTTTTCCTGCGCGGTGGAAGAAATGAG
>CDFN01058394.1:3886-14511 GCA_000826445.1 Acanthamoeba quina | reverse complement strand
AAGAAGAGAAAAAGACAAAGAAAGTGAGCGCTTTCAACCACCACGACACGCAGCCAAGAAGGAGAGCTCGGGCTCGTACCTGCTTCGAGTAGCGGAGGTCGGACTGGGGGATGAGCACGTGGCCCATGGAGAGCATGCCGAGGCCGCCGAGCTCCTTCGGGGTGTAGAAGACGACGGGCGGGAAGCGCGAGGGCATCTTCGAGTTGAGGCCGATCTTGACGCGTGTCTGGATCTTGTTCTCGCACTTGACGAGGAGGTCGAGCAGCTCCTGGGTGTGGACGGTGGCCTCGCGGTAGTAGGTCATGAGGCCGATGAGCGACGTGTTCCACTTGTTGACGATCTTGGTGAAGGTGGTGGAGCCCGAGGCCATGAGCACCATGCGGATGCGGTTCTCGAAGCGGCCGAGCGACTCCTCGTCGACGCGCAGGAAGGCCTGCGCCGTGCGCTCCTTGGTGTTCTCGTTCTGGAGGTTCCACACGCCGTCCTGCTGGGTGAACTCCTCGTTGAGCGAGCGGCACTTGGGCAGGATGCGGACTTCGAAGCCGCACATGGCGAACAGCAGGTTGGGGTTGTCCTTGCTGTAGACCGAGAGGAACGAGTTGTCCCACTCGATGGTGGTGAGCGAGCGCAGGAGCCGGTTCTTGATGTCCCAGAAGACGGCGCGGCCGAGGTTGACGTCGTGCTTCATGAGGCGCATGCGGGCGTCGCGGGGCCAGCACTTCTTGTTGTTGTAGCCGACGATGTTCTCGTTGTTGGGGTCCGGGTGCTCGGTGAGGTAGCGCTGGATGAGCTCCTTGGCCTCGTCGTGCGTGAAGCGGAAGCACATGTGGATGCGGTCGATGTAGCGCGAGTAGAGGCGGATCGGGTGGCGGGTCTCCTCCTCGACGGAGCGGAAGGTGAGGAAGTCGTTGGGCATCTGCGGCGCGCCGGCGATCTCCGAGGCGCGGGTGAGGCCCAGCACGAGGAGGTCGAGCACGAGGCCGTAGTACTGGAAGATGAACGACGCGAACTGGAGGCCGCGGATGAGGCCGTACGAGTTGGTGTGGTTCATGTCCTTGTAGTTCATGACCACGTTGTTCTTGGCCGTCATGTAGTCGGCGATGTTGTGGTCGAGGATGAGGCGCAGGAGCCGGTTCAGCAGCGTGAGATCGATCTTCTCGTAGACCTTCTCGAGCTTGGTCTCCATCAGCACGACGCACTCGCCCTCGCTCGTGTCCCACACGTTGGTGAGGTTGTTGATGCCCTGGCACCACTTGTAGGTGAGGAGCGGCGGCGGCTCGGTGTCGGCGGGCTTGATCCAGTTGGGGAAGAGGTGACGCTTGTCGGCCTCATACCACACGTACTGGTCGAGGTAGGCGTCGGTGATCTTCTCGAGGGGCTCGATGTCGTAGACCGGGATCAGGTAGCTGTAGAGGTCCATGAACTCGATGCCCAGCTCCTTGAAGGCCCGCTGGGTGAGGAGGTGGCGCTTGATCCGCGACAGGGCCTCATGCGGGTTGTCGTAGGCCTGCTCGACGAGGCCGAGCTCCTCGCGCTGCGACTGGTTGAGCCGGCTCTTGACGCTGTAGGCCTCCTTGAGGTGCTCGAGCGACAGGATGAGCAGCTTCGTGTCGTGCTTGTAGTTGAGCGGCGGGAACGGGATCGGCGAGAACTTGCGGCTCTCGAGCCAGTGCACCGTCGTGGTGTAGATCGCGACGGCCTCCTCGGCGGTGATGTACGGCCCGTCCTTGAGGTAGTTGTGCTGCCGCTCCTGCTCGGCCTTGAGCCACAGCCGCGTGAGCCGACCGAGGTTCTTCTTGCACACGGTCTTGTCGACGGTGGCGCCCCGGCGGATGCGCTCGCGGTTGTAGTGCGCGACGTTGGTCCACCAGTCGGCCTTGGACTTGACGTAGCGCAGGATCATGTTCTCGATCGGCGCCGGCAGGCCGGGCACCTTCCACGGGATGTTGGCCTTCCAGCAGCGCCACGCCTCGCTGAGGTGCTGGAGGATGGTGCGCGACTTGTTGGCCCGGATGCCCTCGGGCATCATGTCGAGGATGTCGTGCATGACCGCGGCCCTGAGCTCGAGATCGAAGTGGCTCTCCACGCGCTGCTTGGTGACGGTCTTGGCGATGCCCTTGGAGTGGCGGCCCTCGAACTGCCTGGCGAGCAGGTTGCCCAGCCACCGCTCGAGCAGCGGCACGACGCCGCGCAGGAAGAAGAGCCACACGCGCCAGGCCGGCGCCCAGACGCCGCAGCCGGGGCCCTTGCCGACGGGACCGGTGTTGAAGCGGTAGTAGATGAGGTGCTTGAGGTCCTTGCACATGCGGATCTGGCGCATGAGGCGGTACTTGTATCGGTACATGCCGGTGAGCTGGCCGACGTGCGCGAAGATGTACTGGAGGCCGTCGGCGAGCTGGAACGCGTCGACGTGGCCGAGGCGGAAGTGGACGTTGGCGTCGACGACCAGCTTCGTGAGCCGCAGGATCTCGCGGCACAGATGGAAGGCGTTACCGAAACGCGACTTCTTGCGCTCCTTGGTGGTGAGCGTCTTGACGGGCTTGAGGTTGAAGTTGTAGTCGAGGTGGAGGTAGTTGAGGTTCTTGCGGTGGATGAGGAGGTTGAGCATGTTGTAGCCCTGCCGACACACCTGCAGACCGGCCTCCACCCAATCGAGCTCTGTCGACTGGAAGAACTTGGTCGCCGCCAGCGAGCGGAAGAGGTAGCGCTTGTTGAGCGCCTTCGGCGGCCGGTGCTTGAGCTGGTTGAGCACGTAGCACTTGAGCAGCTTCTGGTAGCTCACGCGGACCTTGACCGGGTGGTTCTGCGGGCAGTGCTCCATGTACCACGACTTGACGAGCGGCACGTCCTGCGCGCGCCTCGTGCGGCCCGAGCGGAGGTTGAACGGGCGCGGGGCCCAGTAGAGCGCGATGCCGCTGGCCGTGTTGTCGGTGAAGAGGTCGGTGTCCTTGAGCAGCGGCTCGACGCCCTCCGGCAGCGCGAACGGGGTCTCGTCGTCGTCGTCGAACTCGTCATCGTCGCCGCCGCGGCCCTTCTCGCCTCGCCACGACGCGATGGGGTTGATGAGCGGGTCGAAGTAGAACGCCGGCAGATCGGGGTCGTCGGTCTTGATGTAGACGGAGAGCGGGTGGTGGTAGGGGGTGATGTGCACGCTCCTCGGGCGGTTGTTGTAGAGGTAGGGGAACGCGACCTTGTACTCCGTGCGCAGCTGGTGGCGGATGATGAGTTTGTTGATGTCGTTGAACTCGTTCCAGTCCTCGTCGGCCTCGTCGATGTCGCGGTACATGGGCTCGAATTTGGGGCCGCCGGGGATGGCCATGTTGAGCGCCTTGGCCGTGAAGAAGGACTTGGTGTCGAAGAGGTAGAAGTAGTTCTTGTCGTTGAGGTCGCTGAGCAGCTGGCTGGCGAGACGGTAGAGATTGGCCATGATGGGGAGCGGCAGACGCCAGCTCTTGTAGCTCGGCCCGTTGATGTACTTGGTGTCGGCGAGCGGCCGGTTATCGTACAGCCAATCTTTGACGGGGGCGTCCTCGATCTCCTCGAATTCCATCTGGATCGGGTCGAGCGGCTCGACGTCCATGATGTTGTCGCCGTAGTCGAGCGGCGGCTCCTCGTCGTCGAACGGCGGGAATCGCATGCGCTTGAAATGCCGACGATCTCGCTTCTCGCGCCTCATCATGATCCACATCGAACCCCACTGCGCGATGTAGATGGGCTCGACGACCAGCGGGATCTGGTTGACGAACGTGATGGCGCCCGTAATGTGGTAGAGCACCGGCACGTCGCGCACCTGCTCCCACGGCATCGGCATGTTCTCGAGCAGCTTGAGGATCGCATGCGGCACGTACTTGAGCGCTCCCAGGTACACGCGCTTGTCGTGCCTGAACTTCTTGCTCGACATGTCGCCATGATCCTTGATGATCTTGCGGATGTGCTCGGGGGGCATGTCCTCCTTCTGCGGCTCGACGTGCCCGAATTTCCTCTTCTCTCCATATCGCTTCGAATTGAGCTGATGCCACTTGCGCGACTTCTCCTCCAGCGCCTTGTCGGCGGCAGAGGGTGCGTCGTGCATGTGCACGGTCTCAGTGTCCGCCATTTCTGATGGAGATGCCGAGAGATGCGGCCTCGATCGAAGAGAAGAAAAAGAACAAAAGGAAATCGAATCACTACGCGCGGCTTGTGGTGGGCCACGCCTGGACCTCTTCTGTCCCAAAATTTTTCTCGGCTCGAAAGTCCCCTCCGCGAAATTTCCGGGGCCGCACACGCGCAGAAAAGTTGTTTTCTTTTACGAACCAACACGCCCTGACGGAACACACCACGACACGCACACGACGGCGACGGCGACGATCACCAGCTTCGCACGCTGGATGATGACGATGCGGCAATGGCGTACGAGAAGAGGTTGTGAGAAGCGTGGATGAAAAGGGATGGGAAGAGTGTGCGTGTGTGTGTGCGCGAAAAGCTTGGGCGTTCATTGTGAGGAAACGCGTTCAAAGAGCGGCAGCGTCCTTGGGCTCAGGGAATGCGATAGACGGCCACCGTCAGGTTGTCCTCGTCGCGGATGAAGATGTTGCTGTTTCACAATGGGCGAAGGCGAGTGAGTACGGAAGGCTGGTGGTCAGAAAAGAGAAGGCGAAGAGTGCAGGGTGCACGAGGAAACGCAGAAGGAGAGAAGAGAAAGAGCACGAAGGCGCCTTCACGTACGTCGACTCGGTCTCAATGCAGATGGTGGGCTTCTCAGAGTCGCTAGGGGCAAGCTCCCTGGCGCGGTTGGCCAGAGATCGGATGTAGCCGGATGCAGAAGCGTTGGCGCTGCCCTTGGCTGCGCGAGCGGGTCAGAAGGAAAGATCACAGGGGATGGCTGGTGGAAGGCAAGTACCGCTAACGCAAAGGCCATTCTGATCGGTGCTGCTCACACCAACGACTCCACTTTCGTGCAGCCTTGGTAATCGTTATGCCGATTGAAAAAATTGGGGGGGAGCATTAAAAAAAGAGGGGCACGTTGAAGATCAAGATGGAGGCCTCGTACAGGTTGGTCATCGCCTTCTCGAAAGAGCCGTCCAAGAATCCATTACCGGCCATGTTGGTTCGATTATTTATTATTTATTGATTGCTGAGCCGAAAAACCAAAAGAAAACCTCCCCTGCCTAAAACGCGCAGGAAAGCTGTAACACTTGCATGCGTGGCATTCCTGTGTTCCTGCTTATTTCTTCACACGTAAGTCCGTGAATCAAAGCCAAAGGGGGCGGGGGTGCCGGAGGTGCTCTTTGTTTCCGACCGTCTACAGCGAAGCGTACAAAAAGGTGCGTTGTACTACTCGCGCGCTCGGGATCTCTCCATCTCTCTCTCTCTCTCTTTCATCTTGCATGTAGTTCTCGTTTGTTAGATCGAGTGTGTTCTCTCGTTCCTGGTTGCTCTTCGCCCTCTTTTCTGTGTTGCCTTCGCTGAGATCTCGATTCGAGTAGCGACGCACCAGATTTTTCCTCATTTCTTCCCTTCTTCCCAATTTTCCTGCGTTCCGACGATCTTCCCGAGAAATTGGACCATTGGATGGGTGGAGGTATAAAAGACATCGACTGACCTTGGCTTCCCATTCACCAACAACGTCAACAACAACAATCAACAGTTCAATCATCAACATGGATCAGGCTAAACTCAGCGAGCAATTCGACAAGGCTGCCGAGGGTGGTGAGCGCTCCGGTGCTGGCTACACCGCTACCTACGAGACCGTCGAATCCGACGTCGAGCCCATCGCCGACTTCGACAGCATGGGCCTCAGGGATGAGCTCCTCCGCGGCATCTACGCCTACGGTTTCGAGAAGCCCTCGGCCATCCAGCAGCGCGCGATCGTGCCGCTCTCCCAGGGCAAGGACATCATCGCCCAGGCCCAGTCCGGTACCGGCAAGACCGCCACGTTCGGCATCGGTATCCTCCAGCAGATCGATCTGGCCGGCAAGGACGCCCAGGCCCTGATCGTCGTGCCCACCCGCGAGCTGGCCCAGCAGGTCCACCGCGTCATCCAGGCTCTGGGCGCCCACATGAACATCAAGGCCCACATCCTCACCGGAGGCACCCGCGTCGATGACGACAGGCGCATTCTCCGCGATGGCGTCCACGTCGTGGTCGGTACCCCCGGCCGCATCTTCGACATGATCACGCGCGGCGAGCTCATCGCCGAGAGGATCAGGACCTTCGTGCTCGACGAGGCCGACGAGATGCTCTCCAAGGGTTTCGAGGAAATCATCAGGGACATCTTCAAGACGCTGCCTCACAGCGTGCAGGTCGGCATCTTCTCGGCCACCCTGCCCCCCGAGTGCCTCGACATCACCAAGCGCTTCATGAACAATCCCGTCAACATCCTCGTCAAGCAGGAGGAGCTCACCCTCCAGGGTATCAACCAGTTCTACGTCAACTGCGAGCGCGAGCAGTGGAAGTACGAGACGCTCTGCGATCTCTACAACGACATCAACATCACACAGGCCGTCATCTTCTGTAACGCCAGGAGGAAGGTCGACTGGCTCACCGAGAGGATGACCAGGGACAACTTCACCGTCTCGGCCACCCACGGTTCCGTCGACCCCAGCGAGAGGAAGAAGATCATGGAGGAGTTCAGGACCGGCTCGAGCCGAGTTCTCATCACCACCGATCTGCTCGCCCGCGGTATCGACGTCCAGCAGGTCTCCGTCGTCATCAACTACGACCTCCCCCGCAGCAAGGAGAACTACCTTCACAGGATCGGTCGCTCGGGCCGTTTCGGCCGCAAGGGTCTCGCCCTCAATTTTGTCACCCAGGACGATCTCAAGGATCTCCGCGATCTCGAGAGGTACTACGACACCGTCATCGAGCCCATGCCCGTCGACGTGGCCTCCTACCTGTAAGCTCCTCCAGCCTCGGCCTTCGTCTTCTCGCCTCGCGCGGGCGATGCGACACCGACGGTGATGACTCTCCGGTAATCTCTCGATCTTCTCGATTTCGGCGGCCTCTCAATCATCATCATCTTCGACGACCATCGACCGTGCTCAGCGGACGGCGAGGGCGGGTCTCTTGCGAGCTTCGGGCAGCGTGGTTTCTTCAATGGCTGAGCTTTGTAACGCATTACTAGTTCGGAAGGAAACCAAAAATCAAATATAAAAATCGAAATATTCAAAATCAATCTCTCCTCTCCTTGTTGCGGGTTGTGTTCGGCCGAAGAGTGCTCTCAACTTGTTTGCTCATCTCGTATGTACAAGGTTTGTGCAGCGTCTCAATTGTCCTTCCTTTTCCACGTAATCGCTTGCGTGATCATCTTCCACGCTGGCGCGCCGTTGATGAATCTGACCTGCCCAAATTCAGTCTTGCACTGTGGGCAAACGGGCTCCGTCAAGGCAGGGCCTGCAAGAGGGGATCGCGATGGCACTCAGATTTCATCGCATCTCATGATTGCCGCGAAAATGCAACGATGCGGACGCACTCTTTTGCATCTTGTCGATGAAGCATTTCATAACCGGGCCGTCCGTGCTTTTGCGATACTTGAACAAGAACGAAGAACAGCCGCGGCAGAACACATCCACAAATCTCGGCGCGTAGCGATTGGCGTTCATCTTGATCTGCGCACGAAAACGATGAAAGAAAAGGAGCCTGAAAAGAAAAAGGTCTTTTCCGTGCAGTTGCCACGCGAGTAGACGAAGTCGAACGTGAGAGGGTTTCCTTCAAGTTACTGAGACCAGATCGTCGAGGCCCAGCAAAAGAAACACAATTGAAGCTGCAGGAACAAGGCTTCATTCGATTGAGGAAGTGAAGAAATGATTAGACTCGATTGCAAGAGCCAACAGTACGCATGGGGCAAGAAGGGCAGCGAGAGTGTTGTGGCCCAGCTCTTGCGCGCGGCCACCCGAGCCGAGGATGGAAATGGAGGAAATCCCTCCAGCATCAAAGAAGATCAGCCCTACGCCGAGTTCTGGATGGGCACCCACCCCAACTGCCCCTCGCACCTCGCCGAACAGGCCGACGAGGCTCATCGGTCTACACTCGCTACTTGGTTGCAGCTCCATCCAGAGGCGCTCGGCTCGGTCGTGCAGCAGCGTTGGCCCGCCGAAGAGTCGAAGGGGGAGAAGAAGGACGAGGGAGGCCGTCAGCTGCCCTTCCTCTTCAAGGTGCTGAGCATCAGCCAGGCCCTCTCCATCCAGGCCCACCCCGACCGCAGCCTGGGGCGCGTCCTGCGCGACACCAAGCCGCAGCACTACCCCGACGACAACCACAAGCCCGTGCGCTCAGCCCTTCACTTCACCAGCCGTGCCCTACTCGCATTGATTCATTGGTGCGTGCGTGTGCGTGTGCGGTGTGGTGCGTGTCGTGTGCAGGAAATGGCTTTGGCTGTGACGCCGTGCGAAGTTCTCTGCGGATTCCGCACCGTGGCCCAGATGGCACTCCTCTTCCGCCACGCCCCCGAGTTCGCTCGCGTCGTTGGTCAGGTTCGTGCGTGTGCGTGTGCGGTGGTGCGTGTGCGTGTGCGTGCTGTTAATTGTTATTCTCACTCGCTCCGCCCACGCGCACGCACAGGAGCACGTTGACCAATTCCTCGCCGATCACGAGTCCGGCAAGAAGAGCGACAAGGAGGTGGTGAAGCCGCTCTTCGAGCGCCTCATGCGCGCCGACCCCGCCAAGATCGCCCAGGGCCTCACCGAGCTCCAGACGCGGCTCGGCCAGGGACGGGGAGGCGGTGAAGACGACGTGGTGCAGAAGACGGAAGCCCTCGTGGTGCGGCTCAGCGAGCAGTTCCCCGGAGACGTGGGCTGCTTCGTGGCCTACTTCCTCAACCACCTCCACCTCGTGCCCGGCCAGGCCGTCTTCCTGGGGCCCAACGTGCCACACGCCTACATCAATGGGTAACACACACACACACACACACACACCGCACACACACGGTCTCATGGGCTCACACGAGCTCCGCATAACGTCGTGCACAGTGACATGGTCGAGTGCATGGCCTCATCAGACAACACTGTGCGGGCAGGGCTCACCCCCAAATTCAAGGTATACACACACGACACGCACCACACGAGATGAACATCGCAGCACACGACACGGCACACGGTGTCTCACTCCGGCGCGGCACAGGATGTGGACACCTTGGTGGAGATGCTCACCTACAAGTGCGGCGAGCCCGACTGGGTCAATCCCACCGTCCGCGACGGCGTCAGAGTACTACGCCCTCATGCCATCTCATCACCACCGTCCGCTTCCAGCCTCTCATGCGTGTCGTGTGCGTGTCGTGTCGTGTCGTGTCGCGTGTGCTGTCGGCAGGTGTATAGCCCGCCTGTGGAGGAGTTTGTGGTGTCGTCGGTGAGCCTCGGCGGTGAGAGCGACGGTGCGGTGGTCCTGCCGCCGTGCGACTCGTTTGGGCTGGTTCTGGTCTACGACGGCGAGGGAACGGTCGACGTCTTCTCCGCGGAGAACGCCGACAAGCAGCAGCTCCGCGTGGCCAAGGGCCAGGTCTACGGCCTCGCCGCGGGCCACGGCCTCCGCGTTGCCGCATCCCATCTCACCCTCTTCAAGGCCAACGTCAACTGCGAGCGCGCCGAGGCTCTTCGACGAAGCAGCGCCTCCTCGGCCACGCCCGACGTCTCCTCCGCCCTGTGAGCCGGCTGGTGCGTCGCTTTTTTCGATCTTTCTCCCCCCCCGTCCGACTGTCGCTTTCGTTCTTTCATTTAATTGTTGTGCCGAGGGCCTCGGAGTTATCTAGAGCTTTTCCTTATTCAGCGCCCGGTACATGACGTCCGAGCGCAGCACGTACTTGCGCCCCTTGGTCACCACCATCCCCTCGTGTTCTGTCGGCACGACACGCAACACGACACGAGACACAGTGAGGTCCAAACGGAATGTCGTGTGCGTGTCGTGTCGTGTCGCACCAGGACTGAGTTCGTGTTCGCCGTGGAAGAAGAGGCAGGCCATGCCCTTGACCGGGCGCACCTCGAAGAGCTTCGGGTAGAACAGGGTGCCACCACCTTCGAAGTCGTCGGTGAGGTAGACGATGAAGGTGAGCAGTGACCGGTCCCATGGCTCCACCGTGTGGCATCCGTCGTAGTGTCGGCCGAACATTTCCTCCTTGTCATCTGCACGCGCGTGTTCCTCGCCATTTAATACCACATCGCACACGCACACACTACACACGCACACGCGCGACCGCACACGCACATGACACACGCATGGGCGGTAGTAGGTACATCGATAGAAGCGGAGGCGTTCGTTGAGGCCGTAGGGCATCCAGTAGGTGCCGCACATGCTGATGGCGTTGGGGACGTGGGGCACCACACGCTTCCAGATGGGCTCCCACACGTCCGCCGTCGCGCGCCACAGCACCCGCTCGTTGTTGCGCCACTCTGTGATGTGTGCGGTCGTGCGTGTGCGTGTGCGGTCGATTACCGTTAAATGATGTGTGCGGTCGTGCGTGTGAGTGTGCGGTCGTGTGTCGTGCTCTTTACCTGGAATCTTGGCCATGCCATCGTGGGTGTCGACCATGGCCTCCTCGTAGCCCATCTTCTCGGTGAGGTCGATGAACTGCTGGCACTCCTCGGGCGTCAGCACGTCGTACAGCAGAAACGCGCCCTGCGGTTGTTGTTCAGTGAACAGCCAAAGTGGCGATTCCA
>CDFN01058373.1:0-14519 GCA_000826445.1 Acanthamoeba quina | reverse complement strand
ATGGAAGCTCCCGACCGTCTCCAGTGCACCGACGTACGCTTTTTGCCCGTCTGATTTGCTTTTAGAATTTGATGAAATCACATTTTGTATTTTTTTTTTTCCTCAATCAATGTGCATTAATCCCTGACGGGGGGGCTGCCTTGCAGGTCGGTGCGCTGGCAGAGCGGCTGCGGGACCCCCAGAAGGGGGTGTCGGTCCAAGACCGGCGCTACTTCTTTCGCACCTACCCCAAGACCTTTGTTGGTATGCCCCAACCACCTTTGTGAAGAGGAGTGACTCTCAACGTGCGTTGTTTCCAGGCTCTGAAATGGTGGACTGGGTCTACACCAACGTGGTGGGCCTACGCAGGCGCAAGGACGCGGTCGAGATATGTCAGCAGCTGATGGACACCGTACGCACACTCGTCTCCTTCCTTCAAGGACTCTGTCTAGTCCACAGCACGCAGTGCTGACCTCGTCGTGCAGGGTCTCTTCCGTCCGGTCAGCAGCCGCAGGCAGGGCAAGCCCTTCTATGATGCGTCGGTCCTGTACCGCTTCACTGTACGTACCCCCACACATGGGCGCGCTGCCTGCGTTGTGCGTTTTCGTGCGTCTGCTCGGAAGAGGCCCATGCGTTTAGCACTTTGCCGATGTGTCGCTACTCTGCAGGTGGACTTCACTGGCGGTGAATGCGACGAAGATGAAGACGACAGCGACCTTCTCGGAGAGAATAACAAGATCTCGTCCGACCAGGTGCGTGCCGGCCGACACCGCGTCAATGTTGCGTGCTAACTCGCCTCACCACCATTTCGTGTGCTTGTGGGGGGGGGGAGGGCTGCAGCTTGATGATGTCCTTGTGGCGTTCGCCAGCGGCATTGACGTCAAGAAGAGGCGACACTTCTTGCGCTCGTATGACCACTGCTTCGTTGGTTCGTGTTTTTTTGCCAGGTTTTCTTGTCTTGATATCGGACGCGTCACGAACCCGCTCACATGCCGTCGCCACCTGCAAACCTGCTTGACAGGCTCTGAGGCTACGGACTGGATCGTGGACAAGTTCAACGTCTCTCGCGTGCAAGCCGTCGAACTGGGCCAGAAAATGATGGGCATGGTACGCTGTTGCCTCAACCTCAACCCCCAGCTCGTGTGGCTCACCCCTGCAATGTGCGGGGTGTGGTTCCATAGGGCTTCTTCGAGCACGTCAGCGACCAGAACAAGCCCTTCGAAGACGCCAACGAGTTCTACCGCTTTGTGGACACCGAGGCGGCAGGACCGCAAGTCACCGAGAATACCACTCTGTACGACTTCAACGCTCTCGACATCGACAAGAACCCGGTCTCGCTCAGCGAGTTCGCCGGTCGAGTGGTGCTGGTCGTCAATGTGGCATCGTTCTGAGGGTTGACCCCGAAGAACTATACGCAGCTTCAAGAGGTACGCTCCGCACGCAGTTCTTTCGCGCGGCTGGACCCCGATCCCGCTCTAGAAACTAACGCGCTGCTTACCGCAACAGTTGGTGGAGACTCATGGAGCATCGGGATTCACTGTTCTGGGATTCCCGTGCAATCAATTCGGCAAGTACGTATACTCCCACCCGCGCGCGGCCATGTGAGCGAGTGCCCCAGCGAGCCACCGAGCGTGCGCTCACCATTCTCTCTATCTGACGCTATTCCTGTATGCAGGCAAGAGCCGGGCACAAACGACGAGATCAAGGAGTTCGTCAAGAAGTTCAACGTCACTTTCCCTCTGTTCGACAAGGTCAATGTGAACGGACCTCAGGCCCACCCGCTCTTCAAGTGGCTCAAGGACGAGTACGTTTCCCGCCGCCGCCCTCTCCACGCCCACTGCTCGTCTTGCATTGGGCTCACCTCACTTCGCTGTCCGTTTGCTCGCGTGTACGCACTGTGTAGGCTCCCCGGATCCCTGGGCATCAAGGGCGTGAAGTGGAACTTCACCAAGTTCTTGATCAACAAGCAGGGAAAGCCTGTCCAGCGCTACGGCCCGCCGACCGACCCCAAGTCCATCGAGAAGGACATCCTCACCCTGATGGAGAAGGACTCCCTCTAGGGCGCGGGGCTCGCCAAGCGCGAGGAAGGGAAGCGGCGAGTCGGTGAGAGACGAGGCGAGGGACGGACCGTGAAGAAGAAGAGTGCATGCGAATGAAGGCGCCTCCGGAAAACACAGCCCCAAGTTGCTCGTGTCGGTCGCGCCTGATAGGATACGGAGCGATTCCAACCGTCGCTCCTTGCGCTCCTTCTCCGGCTCATCTCCTCGCCTCCCCTCACCCTCGCCCTCTCCCGCCCTTGCAGGCCTAAGGCCAACCAAACGTTACACTTCTTCATTTCAACTCCGCTTGTGTGTTGCGTTTGCGTTTCGCGTTGTTGCGAAAAAGAAAAGAACGTTTGCCAGATGGAGGCCGAAGATGTGCCGCGGCTGGGGGCTGAACTCGAGCGGCTCACTGAGGGGGCGACGTGGTGCCGTGTCTCTGTTGGGTGCTCGGGTGCAGCGGTTTGGCATCTCCAACGACCGCTCTCTCCGACCACGGCCACTGCCGCACCCCCTCTGCCGTCGGCCTACCTCAAGATGGCCCCGGCTGGCACGCTGGCCGCTGACGTGGCAGTCATGCAGCTGCTGAAGTCTTGGGGGGTACCAGCCCCACACGTGCTCCACTACTCCCAAGGCGGCGAAGGCCAGGCCGACTTCCTGCTCATCAGCGCACTGGCGGGCGTGCACGGCGCGGCCGCTGAGGCCCTGTCCAGGCCCGAGGCGCTGGTGAAGAGCTTCGCAGGCGGCTTGCAAAGCCTTCACGGCCAGCACTCGACGGCCCTCATGCGCAGCGCCGAAGACCTGGGCGCCAAGTTTGATGGGCGGGTGGCGGCGCGAGTGGCCCGGGTGGAGCGACGGCTGCGCATGGGCGAGGTCGCCGGCCACGCCGAGCGGCTGGAGGCAATTCGAGCCCACGTCGCGAAACCGCCGCCCAACGTCGAATCCGATCTGGTGTTCACCCACGGCGACTACTGCCTGCCGAACGTCATCTTCAGCATCATCAACAACCAGGCTGGTGACGTAACCGCACAAGCGGAATCGATGAAAGAGAACGAGGCCGAGATGCGAGTGGTCGGCTTCGTGGACCTGGGTTCGGCTGGCGTGGCCGATCGATACGTTGACCTGGCGAGCGCCGTGTGGAGCCTCAGATTCAACGGGTTGGAGAAACACGTCCCTGCCTTTCTCCAGGACTACACCGCCAGCTCCGAGTTGATGGGTCACAAGATCGCCATCAACCAGGACAAGCTCGACTGGTACATCACCCTGTTCTCCCTAACCTGAACCAAAAAAGAGAGTTTTACAGAGCGTCGCTTTTCTTTCGCTTTTCTTGCCGCTTCATTTTTTCTTTTCGTTCTTCACTCCAAATTGGGTTCATTTTCACTTTTCACTTCACCCTCCCTTTGTAGCGCTCTCTCCTTCTCCATTAAGCGAGTCTGCACAACCAACAAGTAGTCCCAACCAACATAAGTTACAATGGCGAACCAGCAGAAGGCGAACGAACCGGCGGTGGACGTGTACATTCTACTTGAGGGCGTTAAGGGTCCCGTCACTGAGCCCGGACACGAGGGCTGGATCAAGGGCCTGTCGGCCCAGTTCGGCCTGGGCCTCGCCGTGAGCCACGGCAACCGCCGCTACCGCCGCAACCAAACGCCCGAGCAGCTCGAGGCCGAGCGCAAGAAGAAGGAGGAAGAGGAAGCCGCGGCCAAGGCCGCCCAGGAGAGCGGCGAGACAGAGGAGGAGGCCTGGGAGCGCAAGGTCAGGTCCAGCGTCGAGTGCTCGTCGCCGTCGGTGAGCGAGATCACCCTGACCAAGGAGACCGACGCCGCGTCGCCCGTCCTCTTCCACCACACGGTCCTGCGCAAGCCCTTCCGCCGGGCCGTGGTGGAGATCGTCCAGCGCTCGGACAAGGCGACCACCCGCTTCGAGCTGGACACTGTTTTTATTTCGGGCTTCTCGCTCTCGGTCGGCCGCACCAACAGGCCGCAGGAGTCGTTGTCGCTCAACTTCCAGGGCATCAGCTTCGGCGTGACGATCGGGGAGCAGGCCACTACGAGCGGCTACGACCTCAATAGCGAGGTGGTGTCTCTCAATGGTGAGCCGTCCAAGCCCTTCTGGGAGAAGAAGGATGGTGACGACAATGACTACTGAGGGTTGTTCTCTCAAGAAAAGAATTAATAAAGAAAAAGGAAAATATCAAGAAAAGATGGTCAACGCAGGGAAAAGAAGGTCAATGCCCACCGTGTGACTGGAGACGCGTAGCCAGCAATTTCGCAAGGCAATCAACAGATCTCATCTTTCTCCATCATAAACAAATGGAGCATCTGGCACAACTGCAGAAAGCCAACTTCACAGAGGTACTCACGCAACAAAATCTTGATTTAATTGAACAAATTGCCGCAGTGTCCTCAGTGCCCCCCCCCCCCGATTTGCAGTACTATGAAGTCCTGGAGAAGAAGATCGACGAGTTCGGTCTGCCAGTGACGCCGCCGCAGTTCCTGGCCGCAGCGATTGGTGGTCTGCTTGTTGTCCTGTTTCTGTTGAGCGTCATCTTCAGGGGTAAGAAGAGCGGCAACTCCTTCCTCTTCGTCGGTCTGTGCGGCTCGGGCAAGACCGCCCTCATGTGCCTGGTACCTCCCCCCTCTAATCATCCATCTCTTCCCTGTGTTCTGTGCGTTGGCGGCCCTGCAGCTCATCTCCTCCGCTTCTTCTTTTGTGTGGGTAGTTGAAAAACGGAAGGGTGGTGGAAACTGTGACCACGATGAAAGAGAACGACGTCACTTGCAAGCTGCCCTCGAGCGGTCGCCAGGTCCACGTCGTTGACTTCCCCGGTTCGTTGCTTTCCTCCTCTTGCTCACTCTCCCGTGCGTTCACCACCCCCTGTATGTCTGACCACACACACACACACACACAGGCCACCAAAGGCTGCGCTCGCAGCTGGACACCTTCCTCCCGATCACCAAGGGGATCGTGTACCTGGTCGATTCCGTTGAGTCCCGCTCCCAGCTCACCCAGAACGCGCAGTACGCCCGGCCAACCCATGTGAATGGCTCGTGTTGTCTTTTCAGCTGATTGACTGTGTGTGTGTTTGTAGGTTCCTGTTTGATCTGTTCACCAACAAGACCGTGAACAGGCGAAGGACGCCCATCCTCATCGCCTGCAACAAGAGCGAGATGGTCACCGCCAAGCGCAAGGAATTCATTCAGGGCGAACTCGAGAAGGAGCTGTACGTTTGCACCTCCCACAGTGTAGAGTCCATGAGTCCTCTTCATCGGGCCTCCGTGTGTCTCCAGGCACTGACGCTCCCCCATTGCCCGCCTCAATGCAGCAACCACCTGCGCGAGAGCAGCGCGCGCGGTACGCTGGCCGACATCGACGGCAAGAAGGGAGGCAACGTAGAGGAGATCACCCTCGGCGCCGCCGATGAGCCCTTCAAGATGGACCAGCTGCCCTTCAAGGTTTCCTTCGCCGAGTGCTCGGTCAAGCAGGGCGAGGTCTCCGCCATCGAGGCGTTCCTCAGCAAATGAGCTTTGACAAACAACGCCTGTACAGGTCTTCATCTGCATCTTCATCTTTGGACAAGGCGCACGTTCATCGCCTCTTCCCCCCATCCCAAAGGAAAAGGAGAAAGAAATGCAACTTGTTCAGCGTCATGGCAGACAGGGCGAAGAAGACGGTGCAGGTCGTGCCGGTAGGTCCGCTCCAGTGCAATTGCATCATCTTTGGTGACCCGCAGACGCAAGGTGAGTGGCACCCTCCCCGTCGGTGGTTTGGTCAATGCAGCTCCCCCCCCTCGCTAGTGGGCACTAAAACCAATAAACCCCCATTAGAGTGCGTGGTGGTGGACCCGGGCGGCGATGCAGACACCATCATGCGCCAATGTGGTGATTGGCATGTCCGCTACATCCTCATCACGCACGCCCACTTCGACCGTACTCCCCCCCCCCAATCCAGATACCCCATTGGGGCGTAGCTCCTACTTCTTGCTTACCGGCCGGTGGTGAAGATATCTTGGCCGCAGGAGAAGTGAAGCGAAGGGCAGAGGAGAGGTCCAAGAAGAAGACATTGATCGCACTACATCCGAACGATCGCCACATGTATGACCACCTCGGCCTCCAGTGCTGCTCTTTCGGCGTACCGCTGGAGCAGTATGTGCCGTCTGCCAAAGGTGCATGAGGGTAGCTTTCTGGCCTTCATCAATGCGCAGTACCTCACACACGTCGTCCACTCGGTGGCTTCAGACAGCAAATACGAGAGCGGGGACGTCACGTCCTACACACTGCCGCCACCGGACGTAGAGTTGAAAGACGGTCTGGAGCTGAGCCTCGCCGAAGACTCAATCAAGTGTAAAGTGATGCACACACCAGGCCACTCGCAGGTACCGGGGAAGGAGATGGTGGACCCGAAACGACCAGTCACGGACTGAATCATTTGAGCAGGGGTCGTGCTGCTTCCTACTCCATCACACTGGCTCGAAGACGGCGCTGCTCTCGTCAGGCGATACCCTGTTCTGTGGCAGCGTTGGCCGATCCGATCTTCCAGGTAGGTACCGCTCGTGCTCACTGAGCGATCTCACGCATGACGAACCTTGGTTGCAGGCGGAGACGGAGCGCAGTTGCTACAGTCCATTCAGACCAAGCTGTACGTGCTTCCGGACAAGCTGATGGTTGTACCCGGTCATGGCCCCTTCACGACCATCGGCCACGAGAAGAGGAGCAACCCGTTTGTTCGCGGCTCACGCACCGACGCTCGGCTGTGACTTAGTTGGCAGCAGTGAGTGCCCTCGCAGCGAGCGAACGCAGACGTCACGCGTCGCTGTCCCGTTCTGCGTGGGCATCGGCACTGGATCGTGGCAGATAACCAGAAGCCTGAATGTTCTCGTAACGCGGTGCCTGGTGGGATTCTTGATCTGAAATGCGAAATATGTGTTGCGAATTATTGCGTACATATTTTACATTTTCGTAACACATTGGCCGGAGGTGCGTGGTTGCGTGTCGACTGGCCGCGTTGGTCAGTACAAGAAGACGGAGGTCGCAAGACGCGCAGGCAAACGAAAGCGCACGAGGAGGGGGTGGACAAGCTGCTCATCGAGTGCATCAACCAACGCTTTGCGCCTGAAGAGGGGAAAGAATCGATTGAATCGATTCACGTCTAGGCCGGCAGCAACGCGTAAAAGATCCTCGCGTTCTGAAGAAAGATCGAGGCACCAATTCATCCAATCGAAAGGCGCCCCCGCAAACCCCTTGCGTAAACATCACCAGCCTCTCGATGGACGACGGCAAGGATGGAGGTAACCGTTTCTTCTTCTGCCCGCAGCGCCAAGGCATCCTTGCACCCCAGCACACAAAGTTGCTTGGTGCCCAGGATCTTTATTAGTACTTCATTTTCTGTTTATTGTGTTTATTTGTTTCCTATTGTGTGGGGCTGACTCCCTCCTGCGGGCAAACCCGCAGTGGGCAGTGTAGGGCTTCCCGCTTCTGCGCACGAACTGGACACAAATCTATCGTCACCACGCTCGCGCGTGTCCAGCAGCCCGCGCCGCTCGTCCAACAACTCGCCCGACGCAGCCGCGGGCAAGGTGGAGCTCACTTTCAGCTCGGTGCCCACCCTCCCCATGCTCGAGTTGCCCAAGGGCAATGCCGACAGCTTCAACGGCAAGTATGACTACTCGATCGCGGTCGACAAGCCCTTTGCCTTCGACACTCCCAGCGATGAAGAGCGTACGTGCCGCTCTCGCCTGATATTCTCGCCCTTTACGGTGGTCTTGTCGTGCTTATCTCGCCGGATATATGTGGCTGTGTGTATGTGCCACAACACAGTGACCAACTTCCGCATGCACGTGGACCCCGATGACTTTCTGAGCAGCATACCTGAGCCAGACACGGGCATCTTCCCCGAGGAGTTCGACCGTGAGGTATTGTTCCCTCAACCCTGGTGGCCTGCGATGGCAAGTAGTACTTGATGCTCACCGTCCTCTTCTTTTGACCTCAAAACAAAACGCAGAAATTCGAGAAGGTCGCGGGCAACATCAGCTGCTTCAGCTACGTCCCGTACGTGTTCATGTCTCCTGTCGCGCCCCTTCGTCCGCCCGACCAGGTACGGTTTCTGCAGACTGGACACTGCCGTAATTAATTCTTTATTGATTGTATTGCCATTTTTTTGATTGGTCCTCCAGTTCGAAGAGGCCGAGAAGTGCGAGGACGTCAACGAAGTAACGAGGAAGAAGAAGGCCGCCGACGGCCGGATCACCTTCATCAAGATAACCGACGTTCAGCTGGGCTCGAAAGTGCTCAAGTCTCTCGGCAAGTCTGTACGTTGCTCGGCAGCCACTGGTCCGCTATGTTTCAGAGAGCTAACTCTTGGGCTTGTGTCGATGTAAGATATCGCAATACGGTGGCTTGAGCGTGTTGATTCTGCGCTCGCTCAAGCTGCAGAAGCTGGACGACTTTGTATTGCCCAAACTCCAATTCGTCGATCTCTCCAAGAACCTTCTCAAGACGGTCAAGGCCTGCTTGGCCATGTTCAAGCATTCCCCCTTTCTCGAGATGATCAAATTGCAGGACAACCCGGTCACGAGCAAGCCGAGCTATAGGTCGAAGGTACTGGCCTCCTTTGGTGAGCCCCCTCTCTTGGCGATCGACCGCTCTGATCAGAGTACTTTGTCTTTCATGTTTCATTCAGGTGATCGGCAACTGCACCCTGTTCTTGAAGGCGCTAGATGGCCAGCGCGTGGAGATCCAAGAGAGAATCCAGGCCATGATCACCTACGGCCCCAAACAGGTCAAGAACAACACAGGCCCCATCCAGTGGGACCTCAGCTTTGTCGCCACGCCCGAAGTCAACGGTTTTGCACCCTCCTTGCACATGAAGCCTTCCTTCCGGCCAATATTGCGCTTACCTCTTTGTGTTATCACTGTGACCATGCAGCGATGAAGACGTGGCAGCCCTCGCAGCTGGTCATGCTCACGTTGCCCAGGCAGAACCTGACCTACTTCAACGTGGGCGGGCTGGTGAACCTCGAGTACTTGGACCTGTCGAGGAACGCGATCAGGGAAATCCGGGGCATGGGGCTCGAGAAGTGTCACGCTTTGCAGCACCTCAACCTCAAGCAGAACCTGATCGCGAAGCGCGAAAACCTCAAGGTGTTGGGCTTCCTGCCTTGCCTGCAGTACCTCATGCTCAAGGGCAACCCGGTGACCAAGGCACCCGACTACCGACTGACCGGTACTCCCATCTCATACTCATATTACTGGGGCTCGGATCTAACACGACCAGCATGGTGTGCGTGATTACAGTCACATTCGAGACGCGATATCTGCGGGGCTCCAACAGGACGACGGGTCTGGTCGAACTAGATGAAGTTCCGATCACCATCGACGAGAGGATAGCTGCGCTCGAGGCCAACAAAACGAGTATCGACATCCCTATGTGGCGGTACGTCCCCCCCCCCCAAGCTCACGTTTCTCGTGCTATCTCACGGAACCGCCAATCCTCACAAACTCTACGGCGATGGCAGGTGGAAGTACGTGATCATGCAAACCTTTGGCCACATGCAGATCAAGACACCCGATGTCGTGTCGAAGATCAAATCGCTCTCCTATCCGAGAAGCCAGCTGACAGTAGTCGAGGTTCAACTCAGTCCTTGCTTTAAAGCTGACCACCCCAAAGTGAAGACCTGTCACTCACAAGCGTTGCGCTCTCTCGACAGCTCTCCGGCTTTACGTCCGTCGAGTTGTTGGACCTCAGCAAGAACAGTCTCAAGGACGTCGCCGGGCTGGAGTGTTTGCACAAGTACGGCTGGCCTTCGCCACAGCGCAACGGTGATGTAGTCTCATTCTTGTCATTCCTTTTCCCTTGCGCGCAGGCTCCGATTCCTCAACCTGTCGGATAACCCCAAGCTCAAGTGGAAGGCCGTGTTGTCGAAGCTGAGGAATGTCACCACCCTGGAGAAGGCCAACCTGTGCGTCACCATGGAGGGCCACCCGCGACAGGCCGACAACAAAAAGTACCGCGCGTATGTACTCAAGGAGCTCCTCCTCAACAATCCGGATCTGTTTGCGGTCGACGAGGTGCCCATCACACCGGCCGAGCGAGTGGAGACCTTCCGATCGATGAAGGGCGTCAAGTCCGAGAAGGCCGAGCACTATCGCTTCCTCCTGGCCGTCAACATCAACTCCACCCAGCCGACCAACAGGAAATACCACCCGGAGGCCGTTGCCGTGGGCAAGCAGTATGACCCCACCAAGGTGACCAGTCTGCTCCGCCTGCACAACATGGGCATTCAAATGGCGAACTTCAGGTACGCCCCTTTGAACCCACCACCAGCACTCGTCCCATTAACCGAACTCATGCGTGCAGCCCGTTCGAGAACCTGGAGGAGATCAACCTGGCGCGCAACAAGCTCACCGATCTCACCACGATCGGGCTACAGAGTCTCAAGAAGCTCAAGGTGCTGGACGTATCGTTCAACCAGCTCTCGGGCTCTCTGAAGAGCGTACGCCGTTCCCTCTGTGCCCCTTATGGTGAAGCTCCCCAACTAATACGACCCTCGCTCGCACCCCCTCCCATTAGTTGGCAGCGTTCCTGGATACGCTTAAGACGCTGGAGTGTCTGTCGATCCGTGGCAACCCGATCGTGAAGAACTTCCCCGAAGACCGCAAGCGGCTCATCTCACTGATGGGCAACATGAAGGAGGTTAGCTGTCGACTGCAGGTGATCGACATCCAGATCTCCATCTCCGAAAGGATCGAGGCCTGGAAGAAGTGTGCCGCGCCCAAGAAGGGCTTCACCCTCCGCAAGTCGACCGCGCCCGCTCCCGAGCAGCTGGCGCGTTTCCGGATGGAGGCCATCATATTCCAGCGCATTCCCACCAACGTGCCCGCGAGCCAGCTCAAGACACTGGACCTGCACGAGTGCGCGTTGGCCTCATTCGACGTGACCAAGTTCACCAACCTCGAGATGCTGCTGATGCGAAAGAACGACGTGCGCACGCCGAGCGACATCGCGGGACTCATGGAGCTCAGCCACCTGCGTGTGCTCGACCTGAGAGACAACTGCTTCGAGAAGCTCGAGGACTTCGTGAGCATCGTGAACAGCATCGCCTCCCTCGTGGCAATCGGCCTGCGCGGCAACAAGTGCACCGTGGCCAAGGACTATCGCACCAAATTCATCACACAGCTGCCGCAGCTGCACGAGTCGCGATTCCGCCTTGCCATGGTCGACAACATGCCGATTACCATCGACGAGATCTGCAGCGTCTGGAAGGCACCCAAGGGCATGACCGCACGCGAGAAGTTCTTCCACGTGCTCATCCTCCGCAAGACCCCCGACGACGTGCCGTTCTATGAGGTCAAGGAGCTCGACCTGTCCCTCTGCGGGCTCACCAACGTCGACCTCTCCAAGTTCTCGGGGCTTGAGAAGCTCAGCCTCCGGGGCAACTCGCTGGACGCGGCCAATCTCCTCGGTACGTACCATTGACCCTCACCAACGGTACCCGCGGTGGGCGTTAATGTCTGACGTGCTTCTCACTCTCAGACTCGCACGTCACCGATTTGGAGCACCTGACGGCGCTCGATGTGAGCGACAACAACATCTGCGACTTTGGCGCGTTGATCACCATCGCGTCTTCCCTGCCTGCGCTGGAGTTCTTCTCCTGCAGCGGCAACCCGTGCTTTCCCAACAACGAGCCACTGCTGCGAGTCAACCTCATCTTCAAGCTGCCCAGCATGAAGGCGTTGGGCGCGCCCCTCAAGCTCCTCAACGGACACGAGATCTCTATCGACGAGCGGGTTCGTTCACCACTCCCCAAACAATGTGCCCCTAGTGCTTCATTTCTCGTCTGACACACTATGGCCAATAGTGCACTGCTGTGGAGAGGGACCCCTACATCAACATCGAGAACTTCCGCATGGACCTCCTGTTCGAGAAGCTGGGGGTCGACGAGCAGGAGCGGGACCAGGTGCTCCGGGTCCAGGAGCTCGATCTCAATTACTTCAACCTCTCGTCCCTGCGCCGGCTGCAGCCCTTCTCCAAGCTCGCATTCCTCATCGCCAGCCACAACCACCTCAAGAGTCTCGAAGAGGAGGTGTTCTTCAACCTCCCGTGCCTCACCTACCTCGATCTGCAGCACAACGACATCGAGGACAAGGGCGCCAAGCTCCTGGCCGTCTTCTCCCGCATGCCCGCCCTCAAGGCGCTCTTCATCAGGTACGCGCGCACCAGCTCGTACCCGCCAGGCCTCGCTCGTGTCATGACCTTATGCGGTGTTCTGCTACAGGAAATCTACCAAGGACAAGAGCAAGACCGCCAAGCCCAAGCAGTACCTGAAGAGGGTGTGCTCTGTGGTACGRCAGATCGAACTCCTGGACGGTTTGCCCAATCCCTTCCAGGCGACYGGCCCGAGCGGCTCCGGCATCCACGGCTTCAACGGGGTCGGCGGCCCGCCGCTCATGATGAACYCGGGCGGCATGTTTGCGCCGCCGGCCGGCGTGCAGCCCATGTACCCCGTGGGCGGCATGCCCAACGAGCAGATGCAATTCGTGCCGGCGGGCTACCTGCCCCACATGGCGCCCATGGTCAGCAACGACGGCTACGCCGAGCCGCCACAGGGCAACGGCTTCGACCAGCAGGTGACCCCGCCCTGGTTTGGCGGCGGCCTCTCGTCGACCTTCTCCAAGGTCCTCGGCTCTCCGGTGAAGACTCACAGCAATGGCTTCGCCCAACCACCAACGGACGTGGAAGAGGAGGACGAGGAAAGCCTCTCGAGCGAGTCCGATGCCAGTGAGGAGGATACCGACGGAGACGATGACGTCGATGCTGAAGACGAGGTCGCCGTGAAGGACGACGGCGCGGCTGTGAGGGACGACGGCGCGGCCGTGCCAGTGCATCGAAATGCCGCGGGGCTCATCGGCGTCGCCGCTCTGCCGCTTCAAGCGGATGACAGCGAGGAGGAGGAGGAGAGAGAAGTGGTCAGGAAGAACCCGTGGAACACGCGGAAGACGATACGATCGAACGGCCAGCTGATGTCCAAGGGCCGCACGCCCACGCTCAAGAAGGTGGAGCCCATCAGCGACGCGTCGGAGGACAGCGACGACGGATTTGGCGAGGGCGAAGATGAGCAGGAGGAGGAGTGGGAGAAGGGGACGTCGGATAAGGGCAAGGACGCCCACGGTGACGACGGTGACAGCGAGATCGGAGAGGAGGACGATGATCTGGAGGAGGAGAAAGAGAAGGAAGAGGAGAAGAACGAAAGCGGCGACGTCAAGGTCTCGGGCAGCGAGAGCAAGAGCGAAAGCGACAGCGAAAGTGAAAGCGAAAGCGAGGCGGAGGCCGAGCTAGAAGTCGCGCTCGAGAGCGAACAGAGCGAGGTCGAGGTCGAGGAGGGCGGTCGGCTGTGGGAGCGCGAGAAGGAGATCATCCTCCAGGACCTGGAGGATGCCGAGCAGAAGAGCTTCAAGGAGTCCATGCGCCAGCAGGCCGCAGCGGCCGCCAAACAGAAGAAGCAGCAGCGAAAGGAGAAGGCCGACAAGGGAAAGGGCAAGAAGGGCAGTCAGCTCTTCAACGGGAAGGCCTCGCACGAGAGCAGCTCCAGCAGCTCCGATACCGACAACGGGGTGCGTGCCCCTTCGTTCTTTCAGCTGTCGCTTTTCGTTCTTTGTGTTGACGTTTTGCTTTTTTTTGTGTTTGTCGTTGCAGGGCAAGGACGATGAGTACTGGGAGACCGACGAGGAGGGCTCCGAGAACGACGAGGCCGGGTCCGGTTCGACGCACAAGGTGCGCAAACAGACCCTCTGGAGCTCCACCCCGACCACCTCGGACACCCTGCGCCTGCTGGCCTCCAGCGTGTCGCCCGAAATCCTCGCCGACTACGGCTAAAGCCCAGCGACCCGCCACACAACAACAACAACAACGACCTTTTTGTACAAACTGTGTTACATCTCTTTTCTCTCYCTCCCTCWCTCATGAACGTTGCTTCTGAAATACATTTGTGTGCTCCACACTTGTGTTCTCTCTTTCGAGGCYTCACACGTGGTCGGCGTAGCGCTGGTTGTGGTTGCTGGGGTCCTGGTACATGTCGTTCTGGTGGGCCACCCCTCGCTGGTCGTCCTCCTGGACGAAGTAGGGGTCGGCTGGCTCCTGCGGGGCTGAGTGTCGCCGCTTCCGGGCCAACACGACGCCCGCTGCTGCCAGGCCCGCCACGCCGGCCGCAGCCGCAGCCACGCCTCCGGCCACGCCCAGGCCCACCGCCATCTTGTGCGGCTCCGTCAGGCCCTCCGACGCAGCCACAGCCTGCGTGATCGATGGGGAGAGCGAAGGCGATGGCGACGAAGCAGCGGTGCTGGGCGACGCCGAGGGGGAAGATGGAGACGAGGAAGTGGAGGGCGGAGACGAGGCAGCCGGCGAAGCGACTGGCGATGGCGAAGTAGTGCTGGCCGCCGGCGAAGGCACGGAAGAGGGGGGGAGCGAAGACGACGGCGAAGCGGCTGACGAAGCGACTGGCGAAGC
>CDFN01058370.1:1703-12807 GCA_000826445.1 Acanthamoeba quina | reverse complement strand
TTAAATAATAAATAAATGATTTCCAATAATCTCGATCTCGGGCTTAGTTCAGCTTTAGGGTGGTGCTCGTCCTGCTGGTGGCAATGGCCGGCTCTGTGCTGTTGCCGCGGCACACGCCTAGGCTCGATGGGCCACACGATGTCTGTGATGTTTGGTAACTAACTTGTGTTCTTTTCGGAACGGCCGCGGTCTCCACATAATTTAGGAAAGGGATACTACGACAAGCCTTCACGCTTACACTCGCCTGCAGTCGCGAGAGCACGGCCGCAATGAATGTGGGTGTGATCAAATGGCGGCGGAGAACTCCAGGAGCTGATCAAAGTTGAAGACGATCTGGCCCTTCCGCTCCCGATCTCTCGTCTCGAAGGCCGTTCGTGTCATCGCCACATGCGCCACCTGCAGCATCGAAGGCGGTGAGTAGTCACGAATCAAGGACGTGCGGTGTGATGGTGGTAATGGTGTGTCGTGTGTGTCGTGTGTTTTGAGAGAGGAGCGCACGAGAGCGATCCACTGAGCCATGTCCAAGCCGTAGCCCGTGGTGTCGTATTTACGATAGAGCGCGTGCGACGTATTGTAAGACATGTTGAATCCGCCTGTCCGCAGCGCCTCGTGGATCTCTCTCGAATCCAACCGTCCGTTGCGGTCCTTGTCGCCCTGTCGCTCACCCGGTCAGTCAATGGCCTCTGGGCTGGAATTGATGGGGAATAGGTGACTTCGCACCAGGGAGAACACTTGCTGCATGCTGAGTAGGAACTTGTGGAGGGAGGCGTACTCCCTGAAGTCAATCTGTCCATTACCGTCCACATCGAATATCCTCACCAGCTGCGTGACACAGAATGCGGTTAGTCTGCGCCGTCAAGTGGCGCGGGCGAGATTGCACGATTGATCAAACCTTAATGGCAAGGTCAATGCCCAGCCGAATGCCACCCACTGCGACATTGGCGAGCTCGTTGGCCGAAATGGCACCGCTGCGATCCCTATCTACACTGTTGAACCACTTCTGCAGCTCGAACAGCTCTTGCTGCTGTACTTGATTATAGTACGTTGATGCCTGTGATCAAATGGAAAGTTAGTTGTCACTAAGGCGGCAAACGCCACACACCCCTGGCACCATACGCCGTCGACACACATTGCCAGGAGGGAGCTGTACCCAGAGCTGAGGCTGCTGTTGTGTTTGTGGCGGAGGATAGGACTGGGGCGGGTAGGTGCCGGGATAGCCGGGCTGCGACTGGGGCGGATACTGGGACTGTGGCTGCGGCGGATAGCCGGGCTGCGACTGCGGTGGCGGATACCCGCCGTACGGAGGCGCCTGCGGTTAAAAAGAATAATAAAGAAATAAAAGCAAAATAGCGGCTCAACGGTGAGTGCACGCCCACAACAGGGCACCAGCTGGAGTGGAGGGCAATGACGGAGGGGCTTTGGTGCACGAGAGTGCGTACCCCAGTACCGGGAGGGGGCGGGTAGCGGGGCGGATAGCCAGCGGGGCCTGCCGCAGAACCGGGAGGCGGGTAGGGCGCGCCGGTGGAGCCGTACGGAGGCGGGTAGGCACCAGGGGCCGAAGGATAGGAGGGTGGCTGCTGTTGCCACATGTTTTGCTCTCTCTGCTACCACATCAATCCAAAGTATCATGAATGAATAATACAATAACAAATTAAATAAATACACAGATCCAAGGGGGGCACCTTGGGTTTGTTCTGCTGCGGTCTCAACGGCTGTGGTGCAAGCTGTGCGGGGGGCTGTGGTACGAGGGTTGTTGTGTTGTGGTGTTGGCGTGTATGTGCTGAGCAGAAACTTGTGTGCTTTGCCGACGAACTTTTTGCGGGGTGGGCGGGGAGCAGAAAAGCTGCACGATGGAGAGGCGCGAAACGGTTACTTTTTGATTCTGGCGATTTTATGATTTGAAAGAAAAGAAACACAAACAAATCAGAGGAAGGAGCAGACGCGCAGGCGAGCATCGAATGGAGATGCGTCTCCATTGAGGACCTCATAGATTCGTGGAAGCGCAGCAATCGGCAATTGGAAAAATCGTAATTATTGCCCAGAAATGTCGCGTCTGGGAAGCAAGAAGGGCGAGGGGGCTTCTACCTCCTCCACTGCGACACCTTCCTCATCCTACACATCGCCGGCCAAGCGCAGATACGTCAGGCCGGGGTCCATCCCCTCTTTCAAGAAGAAAGTCGCATCTCCACCTCCCTCTTCATCTCATCGCAAGAACAAGAGCCGATCGCGATCTCGGTCACGATCGCGATCGCGAACACGCTCTCGGTCACGATCGTCCCGTTCGCGCTCTCCCTCTCGATCGCGATCTCGGTCACGCTCGAGGTCAAGATCATCATCGAGATCGCGTTCTCCCTCAAATGGTCGTCGGTACCACTCTCGCCACCGCCAGCAGCGTCGCAGCAGCGGCGGCAGCAGGAGAAGAGGCCGGCGCAGCGACAGCGATAGTCGCAGCGAAGACGAAGAGAAGCAGCGACGGCGACAGCAAGACCGGAGCAGGGACGATCATCGTGGTCGACGTCGCAGCGATGACGAAGGCAGGCGAGCGAAGGAACGAACAGAAACCAAGAACAACAACAAGAAGGCAGAGGAAGAGGAGGAAGAGGTGGTCGTGGATGGTGATGACGACAACACCATGGAGACAGAGGAGGTGGAAGATAAAGAAGAAGAAGAAGAAGAAGAAGAGAAGCAGGCACGATCGCCACCGCAAAGACTGGCCTCGACGATCGGGCGGCGTCCACCATCTCTGGGCATCCGGCGCCGCATGCCCTCTCCACTGGCGGCCACTTCGTCTGCCGCACCGCCCTCGCCCTCGCCCTCATCGAGCATCTCCCTCTCGGCCTCGGCCCCCGCCGGCGCTCTGCCCACACTCGCGCCCACTTCACCTCCGCCGCCTCCCTCCTCGATGTCGCGTTCGTCCTCGATGTTCACTCTACCCACCACCACTACGACTTCATCTTCATCGTCTTCCTCAACAACAACGTGCTGCACTTGCCAGGCATGTCCGGTGCACCACTCGCACAGTGCTCATGGCGGGCCACCGCGCTCCCCGATGCTGCATCCGATGTCGCCACCGCCAACGCCCTCGCAACCGCCGCTCTCTCCGCCAGCCACGCCTCTTCTCCAGCCACCTCGGGTAGAGGGCATTCTCACAGGTGAAGAGATGGAACAGCGTTTTGTCGCGTGCCTGTGTCGTGCGTGTGTGCGTGTGCCGCCCGTGTTGTGTCAGCGTATATCAGCGGAGTGATTCACGTGTTTTTTTCCCCCGGTATGCAGATGAGGCAACGCTGGAAAAGGTTCGACGTATCATCGCCGTGCAGTTCGACGTGGAGATCGAGTACAAGCGCCGTGAACTGCGACTCATCGAAGACCGCCTGCACGAGGGCGAAATGATTCTGGAGCGTCTGCACGAGGCCTGGGCTAATCGTACGGGCCAGCTGCTTTCTCTCCAAGTATTGTTGAACTTACGGTGACCTGTGCATGCGCGACGATGCAGGCGGTTTCATGCGATTGGGCATGTCCGACAGTGATGACGGAGACGACGAAGAGGCAGACGAGAACGAGGAGGAGGAGGCGAAAGAAGTGCAATGGCTAAAGCAGGCCCGCGAAGAGCGGAGAAAGCGGCAAAGAAAGAGGGCGGAGAGCAGGGAGGGCGAACGACAGAAGGCGCTCACAGATGTGGAGCCCAGCGAGGCTCCGCAGCAGCGAACAACTGCGAAGGAGAAAGGGCAAAGCGAGAAGAAGGCCGCCGACAAGGGCAAAGAGAAGGAACGCGGGGGACGGGAGGACAAGAGGAAGAAGGACAAGGGAAAAGAGAAGGAGAAGGAGAAACTCACACGCAAGCAAGCGGGACGGGAGACCGAGAAGGAGAAGGAGAAGGAAAAGCAAAGCGCAGCGAAGAGCGGCACCGAAGGTGGTAAGTACCACCTCCCCTTACCACATCTTTGCGGCCCCTGACGGGCTTGTGCGCACAGGCCCCAAACGGAAACGGCAGAAAATCTCCCCCAAGGCCGGCCCCTTGTACGCTCGCAGGCCCGACAACTCATTCGTGCAGTACGTCGCCCTGTCTTTTTTCCTGCACTCCGCCTCGCTAGCTGGCGCTGATACGTGTACGGTCAGGTTGGTCTGCCCGACGTGCAAGCGCGAGAAGTTCTTGAACGTGCTGGGCTTCGTGAACCACTGTCGCATCATGCACAAGATCAAGTTCGCCACCCACGCCGATGCCGTGCTGGCCTGTGGCACTGTGGTGAACGAGGCCGACGTGCCCGCCGACGACCCCAGCAGGCTCGACACCGCCATGATCTACTACCCGCGCAGCTTTACCGCACCTACACAGGTTCGCGCCACCTTCTTTTGCGATTCTCGCAGCAACAACCGCTCAGCGGTCCATACTAAACGCACACGGAATGGTATACGCAGGCGGAGAAGCCGCTTAAGATAACCTTGAGCGAGGGGGAGGTGCCGGAGAACGTGTCTCGATTCTACCTCAAGAAGAAGGTCATCGTGGGCAACACCTCCAAATTCATTCCAACCGGTACCGTCCCCCAATGCAGCAATCGGTCGTGTATTTGGCTCACTCACAGGCACGGGTCAATAGATTCTCGCGATGGTGACGACAGATCGACGCACAAGTGGATGGTCTACGTGCGTGGACCGGCAGAGGTATGCAGCGCTCCCAATCTCACGCGGGGGCGGTCATCATAGCCTTGGGCATCGCTGATTCGGAGTATACACTGTACTTGCAGGAACCCGACATCAGTCACTTCGTCAAGAAGGCGAGGTTCTTCCTCCACCCCAGCTTTGCGCCAAACGATGTGGTCGAAGTTTTGCATCCGCCCTTTCACCTCACGCGAAGAGGTATACAGACCACTTACCATCGGGCGTCCACTTGACAGTCACTTAACCGCGCATCTAATCCCCCCCTGCAGGATGGGGCGAGTTTCCGGTTCGCGTGCAACTGCACTTCGTGGACACGCGAAACAAGCCGGTGGACATCATCCATCACCTCAAGGTGCACCCCACCTTTGCTTCTCGCTCCTCCTGGTGAAACCAAGCGCTCATTTTTCTGTTATTTAATCTTTTTTTTTCATTCCTTTAGCTCGACCAAACCCACTCGGGCCTGCAAATGCTGGGCGGCGAGACGCCGGTGGAGGTGGAGCTGAACCGACGATTCTTCGAGGAGGAGCGTCCCGCCAGTACCAGCGCCAGTGCTACATCCAGCTCAAGCTCCAGCTCTAGCAGGAGTACTGGCACGCCCCCAACCGTCAAGCTGGAGAGCGACGGAAAGAGCGAAGAGGTACCAGTGGCCAAGGGCGCGGGTAGTGGGAAGAGTCCCTCGTCTGCCACAGCGGGGAAGCGCCAGCAGGCGCCGCCCGAAGGCTCACGGCCTCCGCAGTCTTCACAGCCGGCAAGAACCGCGGGCAGTGGCGGAGCGCTGGGCAAGCGAGCGAGAGACGAGGAGCAAGGCGACTGGGAGGAGGATATCGATGTCATCGATGGTGCCATCGACGCCGCTCTGCCGGCCAAGAACGCCAAAGGCTTCAAAGCGAAGCGTCAGAGGCTCGGCGGCGAGAGCAGCCGGCCGGCTCTCCCCGACCGGCGCAGCGAAGACGAACTCGAGGCGTCCCGGCACGAGCGAAGGAAGGAGCGAGAGCGCGAGCGGGAGAAGGGCGGCGCCAAGGGAAAGGAAAAGGAAAAGGAGAAGGCGCGGTCGAGACAGGTCGCGGACAAGGAGAGCCGGGGCCGGAAGAGAGAGTCCCCGCGGCCGAGGGTCAAGGTCAAGGACGAAAAGGTGGACGACGACGACGAAGAGCAAGAGCAAGGCGAGGAAGACGACGAACGAATGGAAGCGACGGTCGTCAAGAGAAGAACGCGCGACGAAGAGGAAGAAGACATCGACATCATCGAAATTGATCTCGACGGCGACGACGCCGATGCCCCTGCCCCTGCTGCAGGCGGTGACGCTCCGAGCAGCCCCGGAGGCAACGTCATGGACATCGAGAACGATGAGCAGAAGGAGACACCGAAGGAACCGAAGGAGCAAGCTACAACAGAGCAAACAACGCTGCCGCCGCCCGCTGCCGATCAGGCCGCAGTGTCCTCCCTCCCCTCTGCGTCTGGCGTCACCGCCGTGAGCGAGTCCTCATCAACAGCAGTTCCGGCAGCTGTTGTTGCACCCTCGTCGACCGCTGCACCCTCCTCGACGCCTCTCGTGTCAGCCTCGTCCGCCACCCCAGCGGAGGCGATTGCTTCCGCCACTGCTGTTCCCTCGTCATCATCCTCTCCGCCCACTCCTTCCCCTACGCCCACTGCTCCCTCGGCGGCCCCAGCCCAAACCGCTGCCGCATTGACCACCGCAGCGCTGCCTACAGCTCCGCCAGCTGCAACCACTCTGCCTTCACCCTCATCCGGCACCCCATCGCCCGCTGTCGCTTCACCCGCACCCGTCAGTCCCGCTGTTGCCCTGCCGACACCTGCTCTGCCGGCCAATCCACCCTCTGCTCCCACCCTTTCCCACGCCCCTGTCGTCACTCCCGGCCTCCCTCCTACACCTACCCCTCAACCCGCGGCTGCTACTTATCAGCCGATGGGCCTGCCAGCTGCACTCGCGGCCATGTCCGCGGCAACCCCGCAGGCCCAGCCGCAACCACACCAACCGCCACGGTTGCCCACCTCAGCTCTGCCTGTCAACGCTGCGCAGTCTGCACTTCCAACGTCGGTGCCAGTGGTCCGCGCGGCCGCAGTCCCTTCGGCACTCCCTTCGGCCGATGCCGGGAGCGCCGCTGCTGTCATCGACCAGAAGCCGCAGATGGCCGACCCGTTTGCTGACGTCAGTATTCCGCCGCAGCCCGTGGTCGTGTTCCCCGACGACGTGGAGGAGCTGCTCGATGAGGGCTGCGCGCTCTTCCCCGTGGTGGCCGACAAGCGCGGCCAGGCCGTCCTGCCCTACTCGTACGCCAAGAGCGACGACTCCTTCCGCGCGTGGAACCTGGGCAAGCGCAAGTCCACCGAGGTACGCGCCCATCGTCCGTTCTGCGCACTCTCGTGGCCACTCCCGTGTGCTGACGTCTCGGTACGCGACTGCGACCACAGTGGCAGCGTGCGAGGAAGGTCAGGGAATTTGTGCGGAGCAGGATACAGCTCGACATTCCCACCAAGAAGGTGGTCTTGTGGTGCCGCCAGCATAACAAGGTTCCTTCGGTATGTCCCGCCGCCCCGACTTTGACGCTTCAAGCCGCGTGGCAGTATGTGCTCACCTCACACGACAATAACCATTTTTTCGCGCCTCAGGTGGAGGTCTCGGTGGAGGTGGAGATACCGGTCGTGCGGCACTGCAAATTCTGCGGCCGCACGCATCTTCCGCTGGAGTCGTTCAAGGCCACACAGAAGCTGTGCAGGTACCGGTCAACACGCAAACACACCGAAACCGAGAACTGCCTTTTAGTGACACCACTGCGCGTGGCCATGTCCATGCAGACAACGATTGGGCGAAACGGCGATCGTTTCGACGCTCACCCCCTGGAAGCACGTGCCGACGTCGCCCGAGTCCTCAGTCCCGCCTTCGCCTCCGCCGGCCGCGCTTCAAGCGACTACCACGTCTTCCTCCTCTTCAGACGTCATTTCTCCGCCGGCGACCGCACCTTCTTCCGGGTTGATGGCCGTGAAGCCCGAACCCATTGGTAAGCGCAGCCTGTACCACGCAAGTGCCAGGCCTGAACCAAACACTAACTCTGTTGCTGTGGCGGCCCTGGAACCAGAAATGGACGTGGTCAAGGATCCCATCAACGCGCATCTGGCCGAAGTCCGAACCAAGGTCTGCTTCCTCTAATTCGACTCCTATGAGATGAGCTGCGCCATGTCGATGGACCACATTGGCCGGTCGGCTAACACTACAACGTAACGTGCACTGTACAGCTCTACGAACACTTCCGGGACAGGCCGTTCCTGGCCGGTGAGATCCCGAAGATGCTGGAGGAGATCGACATACCCCTCGACACCAACACCGCCCAGGGCCACGTCGTCGAGAACCTCCTGTGCAAGGTATACTCGCCTTCACCCTCGCCTTCTCACGTTATATGTGTGCTGACGTGGGCGTCGTCTTCTTCGTGCTTCTTCGCAGTTGGCGTTCAGCTTCGCGCGCGACCTCGTGCGGGACTCGCTGATCGTGTGCCGAGGCCAGGAGAAGGCCCGTGCCGGTGGTCCGCACGAAAGCGTGTCGCTGGTGCCGTACCACGTCTTCTGCGCGGTGCGGAACAACCCGCAGCTGGACTTCCTCACCAACCACGGCATGGCCAACCCGGTGCCGGTCATCATCGAGGAGAACCCCTTCGCCGCCGGCGAGTGGGAGACCGTCTACGCCGCGCCCGTCAGCCCGCCCTTCTTTGCCTCTTCCCTCGCCGCTCATTCCTCCACTTCCTCCTCTTCCTCCGCTGTGCCGATGGCCACGACTTCGGAGGCGCCGACGTCGACGTCGACAGCGACATCATCAGCTGCCTCAACAGCCGGGCCCGCTCCTGCACCCAGCGCCACAGGAACGCCAACATCACCACTACCACCGCCGCAGGCGAGCGCCGCTCCTGCTGCCTCCGCCGCTGCGGCAGCCTTGCCCGCCACTCTCACTCCCGCAGCCTCTGCGGCTTCTTCATCCGCCAGCTCGGCTCAGGAGCCTCCTTCCTCCGCCGCGCCTGCAGCCACCTCCTCGGCACCACCATCAACCCCTTCGCCGCCGTCGCCATCACCGTCGCCATTGCCGTCAACCGCCGCCACCGCCCTCCCAACCTCGACCCCTTCATCTTCATCGTGATGCGTCACATGTAGCCCGAGGTGGTGTACAGAAACAACACAACAGCACAACCCCCAAACAAACCAATGGTGTTATTGGCGAGGTCCGACCATTTGATGTGAAAACTGAAGCAAAGAGAGAAGATGGAGCAGGCGCAAGTCGATGGCGGCAGCAGCAAGTTCAGGAGCCTGCCCCATCCCCCCTCCTTGTCGTCGGCTCACCGTACTCGCCCCTTCCAGTTCCACACATGACTGCTTTTGGCGGAGGCAACTGACAATGGTTTTGGGGGGGGGGGTTGCAGACGGGCAGCGGAGGCGTGCACTGGATGTGACAGGCGGTGGCGAAGAGGGGGTGGGACTACTCGTGGAGAACCTGCTCACGCCCGACGAGTGCGCCTTCTACGTGCGCCACCTGGACGAGGCCGGCATGCAGCCCCTGGCGGCAGGGTCCCCCTCCTCTCCTGCTTCGGCCTCGGGCGGAGGCGAATTTCCGGCGCACTACCGCACCAGCGACCGCCTCCTGACCCTCTCGCCCGACGCCGCTCGCGCCCTCTTCGAGCGCCTGCTTCCCTGCCTCCGTCCCTCGGATGCGGTGGGGGTGCCCATGGGGCCGGGGACCGAGGGCGTGTGGCTGCCCGTGGGGCTCAACGAGTGCCTCAAGTTTGCCCGCTACCATCCCGGTGCGTGCCTTCAGCCTTGAGCTCAATGGCGCTCATCATCTTTCCCACAGGAGGCCACTTCAGTGCGCACATCGACGGGCCGTGGGTGCCCAGCGCCAAGCGGGCGAGCATGTTCACGGTGGTGATCTACCTCAACGACGCCCGCTCGCAGCCGCCCTGCGTGGGCGGCCACACCAACTTCCTCCGGCCGGCCATCAACTCACCACAGGCCCAGAGAATCACCGACTCCGCAGCAGCAGAGTCGCATATCGCCAGGTGCGCTCATCATGGCTGTCTTTTGGGCCCAACTGCACTCACCCACAGGTAAATTCCGAGACTAGGAGTCAGCAGGAGCATAACGTGGTGTACAGCGTTGAGCCCAAGACCGGTTCGTCCGTCGTGTTTCGCCATGAGCTGCTGCACGAGGTACAACTCATGCGTGTGTGAGTCCGCTTGTGCGTGCGCACAACGTTGGACTTACAAGGTCTCTGGCGCACGCTCAAAGGGCGCACCGCTGCTAAGCGGCGTCAAGTACATCCTGCGTACGGAGCTCATCTTCGAGCGGGTGGACTCGCCCCTCACGCCGCGCAAGATCTCACCCGAAGAAGAGCTGGCATGGACTCGGATCGTGAGCCTCTACGAACTCTCCGAGGTCTCTCCCTCCCCTATTCTCCCCTTTTTGCATCGCTAGGACCTGCTTCTCACCACCTCGTCCACCTGCAGTCGCTGTATCGCGATAGGGACTCGACAGGCTTTGTGGAGGCCTACCTGGAGGCCCTCGAATTGCAGCGCAGCTTCACGGCCAGCGCCTCCGCTGGTCAGGCCACCCTGCCTCTTCCCGTACGCCTCCCCTCAAGGCCATTTTCACGCTACCGCTCGGCCAGTGACCAATGTGCGTGAGCAGGTGCTGGAGCGGGTGGTGAGCTTCCTGGACGACCCAGAGGACGTGTTGCGAGTCATGAGGGCCAGTCGTGCCCTCTACCGCCTAGGCCGCATGAGCCCCGTGTGGCAGCACTTCGCGACCAACAACAGCGCTGCGTCGCCGGCAACAGAAAAGAAGTCGTGGAATGCGGACTGGTATGGCCAGTACCGACGGCTGGTGGCGGACCGTCGGCGCCAGGCTCAGTTGCCCCGCAATCCGCACATCGAAGGCGGTAACGAGAGCTCCGAGCACCAATGCAAAGGCGTTGCGCTGGCTTACCGGTGGCAGACCAGAAGCCGCCCCATGTTGCCACCAGCTCTTACCGTGGGCGATGTCAACGCCGGCATCCGCTCCCCGGCGATTGTCTTAGACAGCGGCACCTTGAATACCAAAGTTGGTACGCCAGCACGACGCAAACGAACAAGAATCACAACACACACCACACAACACACCACGACACAGAGCAATTGACGGCAGATCTCTGCACTAGGATTCAGTGGGGAAGAGAAGCCCCGAGTGACCTTCCCTACGGTGGTGGGTCGCCAACGTCACTGTCACTCCTTCACCCCGATGGTCTACGCCGGTGACGTGGCCCTCCGTAGTCGTGGCCACCTCACCTGCAAATTCCCTGTACGGCCCACGCTTACCACACGCTTTACTCCCACTAACGCCCGGACATTTTGCGCGGCAGATCGAAGAGCGAGTGGTCACCAACTGGGACGACATGGAGCTTATCTGGTGAGTT